>JAOUQW010000024.1:2420663-2433069 GCA_028565825.1 Olivaichthys viedmensis | reverse complement strand
AGGGGAGACAGACGAGGAACAGCTGGTAACATTTAACATAACTCACGTGACAAGGACAACTAAACATAAACACAAGCACGTGGCGGCCGTCGCGCTATGTCCCGCGCGCGTGACAATATGAAAAGATGTCCCCAACCATACACACCCACCCCCTTTAACCGGTGTTGCATTGCCTGAATTTGCATACTGGAACATGATTTGCTTTTATATACGCAGTAACACGTGCCAGTCACATGTTCAACCCTTACTCAGATCAATGAGTGACAACTTTCACACTTTGACCAGTCTGCGCACTTTATATGATTAAATCGAAAGGATTTTTTATGAAGTTTAGGGTGACATGAATGGCTATGTAACGTGTTATATGAGTTTATAACAGGATTCATAAACAGGAACTGCAGTGCATTCTGTGCAAATGAAAAGATCCGTCATCCCGAACAGCCTAATCAGAAGCAGGCTCCTTTTGTTTGTAGATGATTCACTGATTCTTTGTTGTCATAATTAGTCCAGGCTTTTATTCGGTGTCAGATTGTAAACTTTCTCTGAGGCTCAGCAAGTGTTTCAAGTTGAAATGACTCCGTTACGCTTGGTGGTTAAACCATTTAAGGGATAAATATGTTTTTTGGTGATTTAAAGATCTGAAAAGATAACAACTCCACCCTTATCAGATGGGAGTGAGCTGGCTGATAATGTGAATAAGCTACGCCTGCAGGGCTTAATGAACCAGTGGACTGTGAAAGCAGAGCAACAACTAGACAAGTGTGTGTCTTTAGCAGAAGTCCATTTCCATTCCTCTTGCTGAAGATGTGAGAATCCCAATGACGTCTTGGGACCCCTAAGAAAAAACAAGCTATGAGGCAGTTCAGGTCCTTGTTGTTCTGAAATGTGGAGTTAGAAGTGACAAAAAGGCACAGGTCAACAAAAAGCACAGGTTTCCTATCAAATGTTATGAGCAAGGTTGTAGAGAGTGTGCATGGTAGCTCTCCCTCTCTCCTGAGTATGCTAAATACACCAAAATGGCTGTCAACTGCAAAATAAAGGTCATCTGTCACTCCCAGACAAAACAGGATGAAAGCCACATGTTTTGTGACTCCTTCAAGAGAGACTAACAGCAGGTGACCGTTCACATTCCTGTCTTTAGGCAGAAAGTCCCCGTGTGGGTTTAGCCGGGGACAGAAAATCAGCGCAATGTGTGTGATTGTTGTTTTACAGCACGTTTATGGCCCGAGCACAGTCCCTCATCAACCATCACAGGAACTCATATAAAGAAAAAATAAATATAACTATAAACATCAGCAGACAAAACCTTAACCATTTGTAAGCTGTTCATGCACGTCCACATACATTTTCAATTGTGAGATCTTACTGTCCTCACGCGCCCGCACCAGACAGGAAATGGGTGTTAATATTCTTCCTGTGGAGGAAAAACTTCATTTATCAGCCATATTTCTGCACTGCATCAACAACGCAGGAATTCCGTTGGACTCTCTGTGAACACATACCACAAAGAGCAGTGACTATAGGAGGAGAGGAACTATATCAGGCTAGAGAGACTATTTTACATAAAGGATACCCAAGCAGAGACAATGCTGTCTTTTACAGCAGCTAACTACAGTCTCAGGACTCATCTCAGCCTCCGCACAATGTAGCTTCAGTGCTGAGAAACGTCCACAGGAAGAACAGCCTATAAATACAGTTTTAATCTTGCTCATGCAGGCGTCATGCTAAAAAGAAATCTACAGATGCATAAAAGAGAGACTGATCTTCTGTCTGCACGCTTTCATTAACGAAGTGGTCGTGACTGCTGGTGGAGACTGAAGCCCCCCACAGAACGTTACAAGAATAGATATCTGAGGATCCTTTCACATAGTTTATATGAGAGTTATACTGTATATAGTCCAAGGGCTTTTCTGCTGCAGAGTGTTTAAACAGAGGAGGTGATTTGGGTCTCTACGGTGCCCCGCATTTCAATTCTGTCTTACCCTGTCCCTTACACGACCTGCATTACTTCTTTTACAGGAGCCTTTGTAGTGGAAAGAAACATGCACAAGAGTGGATTCAGGAGCAAAATCCATTTTCACTACACTGGCTCCAATTACCCTCATTAAAGCAGCATTAATGACCAACAAATGTGCTATATAATAGAATTCAGTACAACAGTAAGTAAATCCTACTGAATATGCATCACTATGGCACTATATATTTACATGACTGGCTGGGGCCTGGATGCTGATCACGCTGACTAAGCTGAACTTTCAGTTCCAAACCTTAGTCAGTCTTTACCAGCACACTGTCACACAATTGTGCTACTGATTAGAACCTTGGCAACTACGAATGACCCACTTTTCCTGGAATGATCACTATGAATGTCTATGAACTTTCCTTTGAATGACTGTTCTTTGAGATCCCTGATTCTTTATCCCCAATCTGTCACAAAATTGGATGCTGCAAGTTGTGAAAGAACCCCAAGAACTTTTTTGTAAGTCCTTAGAGACAGGCCTGAATGGGAATGAAAAGGGACTGGCCAGAAAGGACCCCTTCGAAGGGCTCTGGGCTCAATGCCATCTTTGTGAGAGAAGAAACAGCAGCCTTTGCTAACCCGTCCAGCACGCCAGGCTCTGTCCTCTAGACCCTTCCTGGCTGAAAGAGCACAGACTACAGGAAGAGACATGTGGACGGCACCCTGCAAGTTCGCCAAAGACCAGAGATCAACCTTGATGAGCTTTCCAACTGATCTGCGCTGGATCCATCCTCAGCCATTGATCATTAAGCCAGTAGGTGAACCAAAGATGGAACCTTGGAAACGAAATATGTTTCCTGCTTCCAAACGGCTTTTTGAAGATATTTGAAAGCTTACAGTGGCCTTCTGCCACTTGTCCTGATTGTTACCTGGACATTGTGCTATAAAGATTGAGAATTAACATGAAATCTCCATAAAAAAAGAAAAGTAAACAGGTTGATAACTCCAAAGATGAGAAGGTGCATCCTTTTAGTATTTCAATGGCAACAGAATCGGGAAGGGCTTTGGGTACAAAACAAGCATGAGAGTGTCGTCTGCTACTGAACCAAATCCCCAAAATCAGAATGATTCCACATCCTTTATGGTGGTCACTTGGATGGATTCTACACAATTCTGGTTTTGTGTTTACCAGGAACCAGTAATTGAAAATCTTTCCTCTTAACATTAATATAGCAAGTCAATCTACGACTTGTTAGCTGGAAATGTCCTTAGAGATCAGAGGTTTGGTACATTTTCAGGTGGTGGACAACTTGCAATTCCCTTGTGCGGGTTCGGCGTGTGGTGCATGCCGTCCTGAACACTCGCTTCTTGTGTCAATGCCCATTTCACATGGCAGGAAAGCCTCACAAGTGCCCATTGATGCCCCTCGACGTGGGCACCTGTCACACATATACGCATTCGGAAGGACAGCTGGCACGAGAGGGAGCAAAGGCATCCTATTCATCCCCTAGGCTAGATCTGTAAGGCTCAACAAAGTCCACCAAATATTATTTTACCTTCATGATACTTCTTGAGAAAGGCTCATAAGGAGTTTGATTCACAGATGGATTCTAATTCATTCAGTAACAAGGGCAGCTTGTTTTGCTCCTTTGCCAAAGCTCTGGAAAGGAGCGACGGCACAGGAAGAACAGAGCACAATGTAAAGCAGGGGAGGGCCAGGAAGGAAGGAAATCCTGCTTGCCATGAAACAAAAGCAAAAGGAACTTGCCGGCTGGAGACCTCTAAAAGCCCTCACTAGCCCGGCACATTCACAAACATGACACTCAACGCAGCACCCAAACGCGGTGGCTGAGGCCTGCTAAGAGTACCATGAAGAGAAGTCGAATCAGTCCTAAATATAACACCTTCTTCCATTTAATATATTTCTTGACTCCACTATTTGTCAAGGGAAGATATAATCTGATTTTTATGAAAATCAAAGAACCATGTGCAAAACAACCTAATACAAAGCGTGTCAACCGAGTCACCCTTCAAACCTTTTCTTTCATTCTTTCATGTGAGATTTAATAACACCTGAATGATGAAAAGCCATCAAATGATCAGAAACGAACAAGGAAATGATCATCAAAGCTATCACAGGCCAAACGAGAGTGGTGGGTCACAGAAGTCGACTTTGTATAAGGCTCTTTGTGTCTGTAGCTTCTGGGGAAGACGCACAGGCTGCTTTGTGACAAGAATCTTAAAATCAAAGGCAAAGAGGAACTTCTCACATTTTTCTCAGCAGAATAGACTAGACTAGAATAGACTGTCTGTTTGCTCTGAACCTTGTGGATATGGTGAAATAAAGTGGACAACATAGAGGCAGGGCATTGCTGATAAGCATTTCAGACTGAGACGAGTCCCTTTAGGCTTCACAGCGAAAAAATAAATGCATGCATATTAGCGAGATAGGAATCTTAACGATCCTCCGCGTAGCCAACAGAAAAAAATAACACTTCTTGTCAACAAAGTGTTGGGAAATATCCGACAGACAAATACCGGAGAAACAGCAGTGGATAAAGAGATAGAGAGTGAGGACTCGCTGTTGCTTTATTAGGAATGGTGAAGGTGAGGATGTTAGCAGTCAATGTCCGTCTCCTCTCCAATTACGGCGGACAGTCTTCTCAGTGTCACTGACAAATTACAGAGATGGCCATGAACCCTTCAGAACAGTGTATTTCAGAACCAGCCTCTGAGCACTCTCTCTGGTGGGGGTTTTCAGTCTTGATTAAATGGTGCTGTGTTTCTAGCCTCTGCTATACTCTCAGCCTTTCTGGTTTGATGCACATATTAAATGCGCTTACATGAGTACTAACAATACATTCAACATCTGATTTCAGCATTTACCACATTATTCAAGTGGTCATGTAAATAGCATATTATGATATCTTAAATAGGAAATCCTATTAATCCTATTCAAATTAAGACACAGTTCAACTAGTCTTTACACATGAATATATTTATCGAACCCCTTCAACACAGTTAGGTCGAATTCCAAATGGATTCCTATTCACTACATATGCTCTCTACATAGGGGTTTAACATAATGGAGATCAATTGAATAACATTTGGAATTCAGAAAAAAAAGGACGTTACTTCTCACCTCTGGTAGTGAAGCTATTAGTTTAACTACATTTTCCAGTAGTGAGGTGGAGCATCGCCACTTATTAAATCTAGTAGCTATTAAATCTAGTAACTATTTTATCGACTGAGTAGCAGAACAGCGCTGATAAACGCTACATTGTTGCATTTCTTAATGTACACAATCTATCATTTTAATCCATAATGTATTTTTTGTTGGTTGGTTGGTTGGAAGCACAAATGACTCAACGGAAACAAGTTTTTTCTCTCTCTCTAAGCTTGCGCACTTGAGCAGATGTAGAAAACCGAAAGAGATCTGATTAACCACATACATGCGCTGAATATCCTGATTTCCAAGCTAAAATTCAGGTGGCTTTATCGGATTTCTTGAAATTTAATCCAATTTGAGATATCATAGTATGATTACTTGAATAATCCGAAATCAGATAATGACTGAATTATAGCCCAATAATCAAGTTATTAAGTGCATGTTTTTTCTTTTATTTCTGTGCAAACAACCGGACAGAGAAAAAAAAGCTGGTCTCCATCTTTCGGTCAAAGAAAGACAGCATTATGTGCAATTTGCAACCGTAAAAACTCAAAAAATATTTAGATATTTACCAATAGATATAGATATAGATATAGTTAGCAGCCAACCTGCCAACTGTGCATTCAACCAACTGACAAGAAATACATAACATGATGGATTAAATATATACTGTACATTGTGTACATGAAATAAAATGTAACTCCACTACTTGGTTGATAAAATTTTATTTAAAAAGTAGTGATGCTACCATCTTTCCACTGAAAATTGTAACAACGCTACTTAAAGAAATATTGACTGACTCTTGACTCAAGTTTTCCTATTATAAGATAACTCGGGTGCTTGTAAACACATTTAACAAATTCTTACCAAAATCTGTTTTCTTTACACTCAGACACTGATTCACTGTGTATATTACTGTAAGCCTCAGTGAAAGAAAAGGCCTTTAATCACGGCTAGTGTTTCCAGAACAGCAGGAGTGAAGATTAACTGGCAGGAAGGGGTCGAGGACGGGGTGCTGTGACCCCCAGGGGGAGGGGGAATACTGGGGTCACTGCCTGTCCTGAGGATGCATGCCCCATTTGGCTTCAGTCCTGGTCATGTGCTTCAGAGAAAAACAATTAGCTTGGCTGCCCCAGTAGTAAACAAACCCATATGAAAGAAGAAAACCCACATGTCCATGTCTCTGAGGGACCTAGCGCCTCTGGACTAAAGAGGATTTCCAAAGGGGATGTCTGCATTAATAGAGTAATTCAGCAAGACTCCAGATTACAAATAAAATGGCCTCCAACATGACAGTGTAGTGTGAAAGCTAGACTTGCTTTCTAGACTTTCTTTTCTAATTAAGATGTGTCTGGCTGCCTCAGGGTTTTTGAAATCCTTGAAACCTCCAGGCAGGAAGTTTAGGGTTTCACATTTCAGGACCTCACCTCACATGCTTCCTGTCAATCGTGTCAATTTGCGACTAGTTTGGGCAGCGTGATTAGTAAGAAAGTTTAAGAAGCAAAGATTACTTCCTACACACATACATCTTTTTTCACATGAGAAACATGTAACTTCCCAAACAAGGGTTAAATACTACAGGATTGCTCACATGAGACAGAACAGGGAAGGCTGATTTGAGAATGTTTTTGATTTAGGCCTATTTGTCATATTTCTCTGTTTGCACATGTTGTTCGACTATAAAAAAAAATAATTCTCTAAAGAATTTTAGCCTGGAGGCCTCTCTGGGACTACGCTTAGATCTGGGTCCAGTATCCCTAAAGCATCACAGTGTTAAGAGTCTTGTCAATAAGAGCGAGTGCTCAAACTGATATTTTATGATTTTCTTAGAATGATCTTAGTACTGTGATCTAGGAAAAGAGCCTGTAATCTGCAACATAACACTTCTCTCAATTTCACAACTGATCATGGTGCATCCAATTAAAATAAAGCTAGGCTTAATATGTTTGCATTAGAAATATTATTATTCTCTGGAAAGTAATATGTCTCACTAGAGACCATATAAAAGAGGTACTAGACATGAAAAAGTGCAAAGCCCAGAAGAAAAATAAACCCAGTTTCAGTTTTATAGTGCCACAATTCAGTTGTTGTTTTTTTTTACGAGTTTTATTATCAAGGTTTGAAAACATGACATTGGGTGGTCAATCCTTGAACCCACAAGCCATTGCAAAGGAAAATGCTGCAGAGGGACTACTTAACAGGCAGTTCTGTTTTTCTACTCAAACGGACATGAAAGGCACTGTTTTTCCCCACATCTGCTCATCATGAAATCAATTAAATAATTAAATATTAAGATAGATGTATGGTGTTCCAATGTCAATCCTACAAAGAAAGTTTCAAGAACTGCCACTTAGAATCAGAATCTCTATTTCCCTCGGGGTCATTCCTTCAGTTTCTTGGCTTTCAGCTATCTAAAATAAACATAACTATCTAAGAGGTCCCATTATCAAGATGAACAGTTACATAAGGCATTCTAGGGAAATCTCAGAGACAGTCCTTAAGGACACTTCCTCTGTCTAAGGACCAGAGCCAAAGCACTTAGCTCATCACAGAGTGAGACATTGTGTAACGAATTTTTGGACAATTCGAATTCTCTGTACAGGAACTTGGACGAAATGTTCTGTTATCTCAACTAGGCTTAACCAGCAAACCTTATTCCAGATCTGAACAATCTGCATCTGAGTCAGGCATCATGTTTGACACTTTCATCCCTTTGCATTTCTTAACCTCTCAGGAATTCCTCCACCAGGAAATGTGGTTTATAAGAGAAGGCACCAAGCCCAGGCTCTCGCGTCAGAACCCCCCCTCTGGCAATTTCTCTAAGCCTGTCTACCAGGGAGCCGAAGTGTCTAGTACAGACCCCCTCCACCCAAAAATTAACAAACACAAAATGCCCTCTGTTCAAAATGGCACAGATCCTCTGGTTCCTCCAGGCAACAAAAAGCCTGCAGTCAGTCATTGATCTCTGCAGGTCGACCTCCACAGGCCTTCAGGGCTGACTCTCCTGGTGCTGCAGCGTTCAGGAAATCTGACAAAGGCTGTTTAAGCGGGAGGGCGTAACTAATGAAGATGAGACGTGAAAATTATCAGACCCAAACCGTCCAGTGGAACCTGGGGAGACTTTGATCCTCGGCGCCCTGGGTGACGTTATTTTAGAATTTCATTATTTTTCTTGGTCAGGAAGACGTAACGGAAGGCTTTAATCATCAACAGACGTGTACCAACAGCCAGCTGGGTCAAAACTGCCATGACTTGTTAGCTGAGCTGCTAACTCAAGTAGGTAGTGGGGCAATGGTAGCTCAGATAGTGATTTAAAGGTTGTGAGTTTAAAATCCCAGGACTGTCAAAGAGCCACAGTAGGCCCTTCAGCAAGGTTCTTAATCCTCAGCTGCTCTTGTAAATATGGAGTAGTTCTATCTCTACGCACAGTAGCGTAAGCCAAACTTTTTGAGCATTTCTACTATTCTAAATGCACTCATTCCCCAGGGTGGCGTGTTAATGAATATTTCCAGTTGCTTAAAATAAAGCCAGGCAGCCCTCTGAAGGCCAACTCTGGATGAAAGCAGATGACACGTTTCTAGGAAAAGCTTCTAGGTTGTTGTATTTTGTCCAAACAAAAACAATCCCCCGTACCTACATTGAAACCATCTGTGGCACTGGCTCCGGCCGAGGAATGTGCACATACATATGGTGTGGGAAACAACTTTTCCTAATGACACACAGCACAGTGCCCTAAGCTCTGCTCTACAGCCCAATTCCCATCATGATTAGGAAGTTAAATGGTGGGAAAAAATATATTTTGAAGAGTGGGTGCTTTTCAAAATACATGGATGGAAATCGAGAACAAGGTTCAACAATGTTGTGCGCAAAGTTAAGAATGTTGCTCATGCATACATTCAGCCATATTTGGGATCAGTATTTTAGGTATATGGTAATCAGTGTATAGCTGACCTGACATGAGCCACCTTATAGAGTCGATTTCCTTATCTGAGGCACGGAAACTCTTTTGTCTCGCACGTACAGCGGCATTTTTTTTAAGACCATTTCCTTTCCTTCCTGCCTTTGACCCTCTGTTTATTCCATAATCCCATCAAGTTTGCGCTATTCTTCCAGTCCGAGAGAGCATTTAAGCCTGGGTCTATTCAAAAGGCCTATGGACCATGCCAGTCCAGGTGTTCTGTAATTCAGAATCTACCTGTGTTATTACTGGCGTGCTGCCTCTTTCGGGCGAGTTCAGTTCTTGGCACGGCCTTGGGCTGAACGTACGTGCATGTATTTGCCATGCTTACAAGATGGCAAGCTTTGAATAGATGCAAACTGGGTCAAGACATGCACCAGGGAATTACACATCAATGTGTGTGTGCATGCATGTCTAGTTCAGTGAACTTCCATACTTTTATTAACATGAAGATGCAACGAGAACTTGATGTAGAAAGGACAATCTAATAATGTTGATGTTAGATATAATAAATGACTTACAGAAGTGCTTTGTAGTCTCTATCGAAAAACATATCCTCATGCTAGTACAAATAGACCAAGGTCTAGGGATACCGTGAAGCTAAAACCCTGTTACAGAAGGGTTAGTATGAGAGTTAGTACAGCTAAAAGTCGATTTTTTAAAAATAAAAGTGTAGATTAAGTGCTCACTTAAGGGCGTTTAGTGAAGAGGTGGTTCTTCAGTCTTCGTTTGAAGACATCTAGTGACTTAGCTGTTCGGACAGCCAGGGGAAGTTCATTCCACCACCTTGGTGCCAGTACAGAGAAGAGTCTTGATGCATTTGTTTCTGGGTTGTTGTGGGTCAAGACGAGCTGTGCTTGTGGCTCGAGGGGAACGTGGTACAGAGCGGGGTTTGATAAGTGTCTTCAGGTAGTTGAGCCGTTACGTTTTTGGCCACGTAGGCAAGCATCAGTGTTTTAAATCTGATGAGGGCAGCTACAGGAAGCCAAAATGAGCTTTAATGGATTAAAAAACAGCTTTACAGTTTTAATACTGTAAAAAAAGTGTTCTAAAGGCAACCAACTAGTCCACTTTCCTCCATTGGAAAGCTGTTATGGGGGTAGTGAAACCGCAGTGGTTAAGGTTCTGTGCTAGTGGCCTAAGGTTGTGAGTTAATCCTAGAACTACCAGAGAGCCAGACTCTAAACCCTCAAATGCTCAGGGGAACCTTTTCTGTTCTTTGGATGTTAACCATCCTAGGAACGCTTGAGGAACCCTTTTTCTAAGAGTGAAGGCAAGTGCCTTCCTCAAGCATTCTTACAATGGTTAACATTCAAAGAACAAAAGAGGATCTACTTGGAACCTTTTCTGAAAAGGGAAACCCTCTGTAGTAGGGTTCTCAGTCGAAACTTTAAGGGTTCCTTCAGAGGGACAAACCGAAGATCCCTTTAGGGTGCTAGATGGAACGTTTTTTCTAAGAGCGCATGTTCTATGGCTCAGGCTCTGCCTTGGATAAAAAACATCTGCCAAAATGAACAAACGTAAAACAGTTTACTGCTCAATAGGGCTTATGTCGTATCTGACATTCACGGCATCCTGTGCTTAGATACTACACATATTAGTGACCTCTGACCCAAACACAGACCAGGAGCTGTAATCTTAAACCTGCAAAAACTTAGGAATCCTCAGGATTCTACCCCATGTTATTAAGACTGAATCACGAACAATCCTAAATGGCTACTGCCGGCGTTTATCATATGTTTAATATATTTAACGACAAGCTTTTAAAAAGGTATTGTCTCAACTGCGTGGATATTGTTGGAGTTAGTGACCTACTTGGACAAGTAATGCAGTACCACCGGAGATTAAGCTTTTAACACTTCGCTATACCTGCCCACATGAGCGAATGCAGTTATGCAGTGCAGATGAACTCCAAATATCATCTCTGAGTCATGTACCACATCAATACCTTCTCCAGACAATCGCCCCACAATTTAATCACTTTTCTTTTAGATGTTCACAAACCCAAAGCCATGGTTACTCTCCGGTATAGTCTGCTACATAAAAGGGCTGTGTAAGTCAATACTCTACTTAAATATAAATTAAATTAAAATCCTCGCATTATGATTTTAATTTGATGTGATACACGTATACCTTGACAAGAAGCCAAACATGCCATTTTTGTGAGCATTTAGATTTTTGTTTTCATGTATGAAATCCGTGACATTGTCTTATTGTAGCCTCCTATGACATAGAGAATTGGGACTTCATTTATAAGTTTACCGCAGCCTACGACCGCATCAGCCAATGACTGCCAATATTCATTCATGAAACAGTGCTCTGATTCAAAGGGGTCAACCCCGCCCTTCCTCTTGGCTTAGGAATTCATTAGTAAATGTTCCTCTCAGCAGTTTTTTTTATAAAAGAAATCTTAGAAGAATTTTTTAGTCCCACTTAAGAGAACTCTTAGATAAGTAAGATAAGATTATTTGCGAATACAGTCCCACTGAAGGGCTTATTAATGAGCTGATGAGTTGAGTCAGGTGCATTGGAGAGGGAAAAAAATGCATGGAAGGAACAGGATTGGGTCTAGACATCTGGTTTTGAAACATGGATTCCTCAAGGATTGGATGGTTAAAGGCTCTAGATTCCTAAAGCGGTTCGACTTGGAACTTCTTGTGAGAGGGAAATTCTCTGTTGTAGGGTTCTACATATACATACATATCCTCCCATGTAGAGGCAATACGAAAGGGTTCTAGATTTTGCTTCTTCTTTTTTTTTCGAGGACTGTATGGATCAATGAAGTTACATCAAGGGTTCTGCACTGCAGTCCTGGGAATGTACAGCCGTGCAGTGTTTCACCTGATCCATTATCCCATTATCAGTCCCTTCAGTTCATTATCAAGTCCTTTGTATATCATTATACATGCATTTAACTATTAACTATATATTTGTTGTCATATTGCTGATGTTGACGGGCCAAAACAAAGGCGCATGCGCGTTTCATCAACGGGATGTCAATCCGTTTGTTAGGTCCAGCAAAACAAAACAAAAAGTATAACACTGTGAAACGTTCAGAAAATATGCTTTTGATGACAAATGCTGGAACATTTCTGTCAGTAATTCTGTCAAAACGAAAGTCTTGTTAGCTCCAAGTGGGTAGGCTATATGGTAGCTACATTTGCTGGCCTATGGAAACTCCTCTGATGTATTTGTGGTGCATGTGTAATATATTTGTTATATTGTGTGTTTTGGATGTTTGGCTATATATATATATACAGTCAAGCCGGAAAGTCTGCACACCCCTTTCACCTTCTCCACATTTCATTACATTACAGAC
>JAOUQW010000024.1:2387275-2404792 GCA_028565825.1 Olivaichthys viedmensis | reverse complement strand
CTCACTCTCTCACACACACTCTCACTCTCTCACACACACTCTCACTCTCTCACACACACTCTCACTCTCTCACACACTCACTCACTCACTCACACACACTCACACACACTCACACTCTCTCACACACTCACTCACTCTCACACACTCACTCACTCACACACACACTCTCTCTCACACACACACTCTCTCTCTCACTCACACTCTCTCTCTCACTCACACACTCTCTCTCACACACACACTCTCTCTCTCACACACTCTCTCTCTCACACACTCTCTCTCTCACACACACTCTCTCTCACACACACACTCTCTCTCTCTCACACACACTCTCTCTCTCTCACACACACTCTCTCTCTCACACACACTCTCTCTCTCTCACACACTCTCTCTCTCACACACACTCTCTCTCTCACACACACTCACTCTCTCACACACTCTCACACACACACACACACTTTAAAGGCGATTGTAGAAAAAGAATCGGCCCAATCTGGCAACCCGGGCGGAGTGCTCGTGCCTAAAACGGGTCACTGGGTCACGTGGGCCGAGTCGCACGCGCTTTAAAAGTGGGGATGAGCGCGCGACGTTCCCCACCTGCGCTACTGTCACACCTCTGCCCGGGGGCGTGAGCCGCGCGCGCGTGCCCGCCCGACCCTCCTCCGTGAAGACGCGAAGCTGCAGTGACGCGCTTTAACATGGCACCGGCGGTCGGAGGCGCGCGCGCTGCACTCTTCCTCGGATGGATCGCGCTTTCGTATCCCGCGAGCGCCTACCTCTACAACGACCGCTATGTCGGGTAGGTGGGGCAGCGACTGGCGTTTCTCCAGCCACCCGTTCGTTCGTGTCTGTCTTTTCGAGGGTCGGTCGGTGGGATGCACGCGACTTCTAGCATCCCACCCGACTCGCGTCGGCTCTCTGCGTCCCCATGGCAACGGCGCCGACGGCGCGCGAACAAGTCGGTGTGTGGCTGTTCGAATCCAGAAAATTCGGAGTCGGCTCCGATTTCGATCGCAGGTGTTTTTTTTTGGTTTTTTTTGGGTAAGCTGTAGAGTCGATTTCGAGAGTCGATTCCCGCACAAGAGTCGCCGTAGCTACTCCTGATGGTTAGCGTGATTTTTTTTTTTTTTTTTTTTATTTGGTGACATTGTTTTATTGAACGTTTGTAGTCATACATTTTACAGATTTTACTGTTTTTAAATAAAAATTAAAAAAATATATATATATATATAGAATCTCCTACTTTCTCACTTTTCTGTGCGCAAACCTGAACCGAATCAATTTCTTTTTGGCGTGGAACCGACTCTCAATTGTCCCGGTGCCTGGAATCAGAGAATCGAATTAGAATCTAGGAATCGATTCTAATCGATTTGTTTGTCCACCAACAAAATACAGCCTATATGCAACTAAAAGATCACTGAATGTTTTTGAATAAAAGGTTGTGCAGCTGGCAGGGAACATGCTGCACGTGCACAAACTTTTGTGCATGCACAACTCATCAATGTTTTTGACAGCATCAATGATTTACTATCAGATTTATTGAAAACAAGAGTCTGAGTGGCTAAATTGTGTATCAGCTGTTTAGAACCCTAGTCACGGGTTTAAATCCGTGCACGGTTCTCCAGCTCAAATTGTAACCAAGTTATATCTGACAAAACTGAAATATCGACCAACCCACTGGCATCTCTTGCAGCTCATGATCATTTCCCAGCTGGCAACAATGCTTTGATGGAATCAGCCCCAGTGTTGCCAGATGCGGTATTTTAATCCTACAGAACTGGTAAAGTAGCCTTTGGCTGCTGGATATGATTTGGACTGCTTTTTCGATTATTAGTCATTTCTATAAGGCTAGTTTTATCCGTTAAAAGTCATTTGGCTTCAAGTTCCAGTTTGAAGATGGTTTATTGTGAAACCAGGCAGGTTTTATGCTGGGGATGCGAGGGAAACGGACAATGCAATCTGGCAACCAGCCTTGGGTTTACAGAATAGTACCCAAGAGTTCATGAGAAACTGGATGTTGAATATCGGATACTTTTGCTCACACTAAAGGCGTCTCTGATCCGTCGTGATTGCGTCTCCACTAGACATAATACCTGCGGGTGGCTGTAAATATGAAGTTTTACATTTTCTGAACTGGTTCTCTAATCAAGGTCAGACACTTGTACAGTGTATACTAGGCAGGTAGAAGCTTTAGAGTAAGCCTACTAACATCGAACACATGGTTAACTATTCCAAATGAACGTCACCATCATGCCTGTGAGGTTTTGTCTAACTTGGCAATAGAAGCTTGCAGAGAGGCGGCACGGTTACTGTGAGGATGTCGGTATGGGATCAATATCAGGTATCAGCTGATACTCTGAGCGTAATATTAGTATTGTATAGAAAAAGTTGGAGCCCTAATTCTAAAGGATCTTTTACAAATCACCGTGTACGCTGCCTTTAGCCACAATATTGTATAATGTTGTATAGATGAGTTTGCACCCTAGAGTGCATGGGACTCGATGCATAATGAAGTAAAAAAAAAATAGGCTGCATGCAGAATTCTTTATCACATCCTTATATATGTATAATTAGCCTACCCACCCCCCTTTACAATGTAACTAAAGTTTTATTAAAGTATTAATAAACAGTTACTAGGCTAACTGATCCTTATTTTGTCTCGCATGCATTTTTTACACAACTTTTTCTGTCATTTCTAGGCTAATGAAATGGATCCTAGTAATTGACAAATTTCAAAACAGTAAAAAAAGACTCTTTTTTTTTTTCTTTTCAGCTGTCAGGAAGTGATTAAAGCACTTGCGGTAGACGTGAGAGCTGGGGAAATGTTCCACTGACAGCGTAAACACAGAGAGGGAATCTGGCAGCCGACGTGTTGTTTCAAACACGCACTCCTGAAACACCAGCCAATAGTTCCTGGTGTATTTTCAGACAAGATCTGGGTTAGGCATGTGCTGATAATCTGTTATATCAGGTCCTCCAATAAGTTCTAGCTCAATGTTTTCGTATTTCAGTCTGAACAGTTTTCATAAATTATTATTCAGAAAAAAAGTTTGTTTATCTTTAGTTTAACCCCATAAACTCTCAGGAGCCGTTGGTGGATCCAGACATTCCTCACTCTCGTAACTACATACACTCTTAATTGGACCAAAAGGTTCTCCTAAAGGGGTTCAACCCGGAACTCTCTCTTATAAGGCAACACTCTGTTGTAGGCTTTTCCCTAAGAACGCTTTAGGGTTCTAGATCAAACGAGTCTACCTTTCCCTATTAATTTCACTGTAGTTACTGGTTATTTCATTGTAGTTACTGACAAATATGCTTTATGATGAATAAATCAATAATAAGCGGGTACTTTAAAAGGGTGAAAGATGTAGTTATTTATTTAATACAATACTGTAATAATATTGCGGTAAAAGGTTAGTTAATTATAGTAATATAAAAATGTAATATTTGCAAATGCCCAGGTTGGATATGTAATGAAGAGAAGTGGATAAAAAAAAAACCAAGTGTCAAATCTTTAAATATACTAATAAATTAAAAAGCAAACTAAGGTATTTTGGCAAAAATTATGCCACCGGTCCTGACATGTGTTCCAGTGTCAGATGAAGGACAGCAAGCTGATCAGGAGCTAGAATTTTCCCAGTAGCCTTTTACTTAATCTGTGTTGTTCAAGAACTAAAAACACACTTTTCCTCTATGGCTACTTCATTCCACAAGCTCCAATCTCCACTCCTGGCTTTTTGTGAAATGGATTCCTGCTTTCCTGTGTCACAGCGTGGAAGAATGACGGAGAACAAAAAAGAGTAAGGGCCATTACAGCCAAGCCACAATGCACGCTGTAAATCACACCGAGGTGTGAGTAACCGCCAAGGATCGCAAGGCCATAACAGCTGAGCGAGGGAGGAAGTGCTGATCGTTACGATATCTGCAACCGATAATGAAAAAGATACTTCCGAATGGGACAGACTTTATCTCGGGAGCACAAACTAAAATACACTGTCAGAAAAAAAAAGGTACTGTACAGGTACATTTTTGTTCCCCAAGGTACAACCAATGTAAAGTGAACCTTAAATCTGTAACAGTGGTCCTTAAGGCCCAATTATGTAGCTTAAATGATTTTCGTCTACAATTATTTTTCTCTAAATAAAGGTGCAGGAGATGTACCCTTGACGGTACCACCCCAGTGACAAGTGTTTGAACCCTAAAAAAGATCAATATTGCATGTTAAACATCGTGGTATATCATATAACCGACTATTAGCTCATGCCTAGCATAGATCTGATCACTAATTTGATTAGATGTAAAATAAAGCTTCAGTGACTCATTGCTGAATGTGGCATTATACAAATTGTCCTCTGCACTCTATGACCGCTGACATCAAAAGAGACAAGTATAGACATGCTGAAAAAACAACTTGTAGGAATGCAAGTCTTTCTTTTTGTATACGTTGTTGATTTAGGTTTGTGGTTTGTGAAGGTCATGTGGCGGCTTACGTGCTGAACTCCTGTAGTAAATTCCAGTAGGGAAAGCTATTGTGCTGCTACTGATAGGGCTGTAAAGAACAACGATCAAAACGTGCTTACCTTTCCGAGGGGGTAAAGCAGGAGAAGCGGTACTATGACCCCTCACAGCCAACAGACATGACCCTACAAATATGTGTGTAATGCGAGGTGTTGTAAGTGTGCGTAAGTGAATTGGCCGTCAGCTGGTGCCAGCAATTGTTTGACAATGTTGTGTGTGATGCCTGATGTCTGGGGTTAAACACAATGAGCATATTGTGTGTGTTGTATGTTCCATGCTTAATATGGTTCAGATCTTTCCTTAAAAAGCTACAAACTTCAAATTAAAACAAGAAAATATGTTTAGCACAGGGTAAAAAAAAACAGAAATGCTTTTTAAATTTTTTAATGAGCATATGTGTGACTGTAGTATCACATAAATCGCTATATTGTAATTTAGTATTGTATTGACACAAACCCACACTGTATTTGAATGCTTCTGATGACAGACTGAGTAACACCAGATGAGATTGCCTCATTTAATACACACATGTGGCCGGTGGGTGTATAAAAAAAAAAAAAAATCGTATTTCGCATCTGTAGTACTTTCTGTGGCTCAGAACAGAACCGAGTGAAATAACTAACTGATTACACAATAATGTGACAATGACATTTCGGTAAAGTCTTAAATATGTTTAGAAAATATACTTTTTCTTAGATCGCAACACATGACATTTGCGCTGGCCATTGGCCAATTAATATAGATGAAAAATCCCAAAATTTGTCTATTCCATTGCCGAAGATATGATTATTTTTTTATATTTAGAAAGTGTCTATTTGCACCCAGGTGACTCTAGCATTTGCCACACAGTACACCCGGCCGTTTCTAATAACAGGCCAGAAGCTTAACAAGTTTGAGTGCCTGCAGAATCAGAAGACTTCGCTAATTTTCTGATTTGGACATGAGATATCATCTCATCTCTCTACAGGTATGAGCTCACATCTCACCCTGCAGGTTCTCTAAAAATACCAATAATACCATTCAAACCACAGCGTGCCACAGACGTCAGTGCTGCACAAAGGAAACACTATAGATATGACATCATGGAGCAATCTCCGCTGCTCATACCGCTGCAGGGACACGCCACCCAAGGTGTATATTAGAGAAGGAGAAGCCGATTCTAACTCTGAGCACAAGAGCGGCTTTGAGTTGCTGCATTCTTGTCACCCACATCCTAAAAATAGGAGAGTGTGCTCAGTGATGCAAATGGCATCATTGTCTGCAGTTGTTGATCCGTCCCCCAGCCTTTGTCATGGAACGTGTAGGTGTCAGCCAACCCATAAAAAACATCTTTCATCTCCTCCTTGCCTGGAAGCGCTCACGTTACTCACTAATAACAAGGCCAGGTAAAGGATTGTAGATAGTTATTTTAGATTTACAGACCGTTTTGATCAAAAGAAAATGCTAAATGAGTCATTGCAGGTGAAACAAAGCTCTTTTTCAGAGCTTGTACGGCTGGCTGACGTTTCCTTTTTCAGCAAATCTCGGAACACGCATAATAGAAATCTCAAAATTGGCCCTTTAGAGTTCACTTTTTATTAATACCAGTAGTCATTTATCAGACGCTTGACCCATATACCGTAGGATGTATATTGCAGCTGGCCACAACTACGACCCTGTTCAGACCAGGTATTAACATCCATACCGATCATAGCGATAAGTGCAGGTGTGAATGAGGTCAAATGTGTCTTGCGATCCGATCACTCAAACCACATGCAGAGGTTATCAGGGACGCATATGTGTCCTAATGCGTCCCCAACAACCAGGGTAGAACAGCCAAAAAACTTTCTTAAGTAAAAGCACTGCTACTTAAAAAATAATGACTTAAGTAAAAGCTGTCCAATCCAAATAACGACTTGAGTAGAATGTATCTAATAAGGAAAAAGCTACTCAAGTAGCACATTAGTCGTTACAAAGATTTTAATTTCTTAAAAGATTTAGTATTTGAATTCATTAAAATATTAATGATCCTGTCATTTTATACCTCTATAGACGTAACACATAGTTAAGCTACATCCTAAATGGCATTACATTCACTACATGCGCAACCACGTGCTTTTGTGTGTGTGTAATATTCTCTGTCCCGTGATAATTGTTCCCACCTTCATGTCGTTAGTAATTAGTAAGTGTTTAAAAAGGCGTCTTGTTTCCATCCAGTTTGTGCCTAATTGTTTGTCATGCCATTTGATGGTACCTGTTGTTAGTCTATGTCTAAGAATAAATGTTTAAATTGCAAGGGCTTGCGCTTGTGTCCTGCCTCCCCGCGCTAAAACCGTGACACATAGGGTATAACACAATGGCATTCTAGTAGGCAATACTGAGTTGTATAAATACGGACTGTGATTAAGGTGAAATGTGAAACAGGTGAGGAGGCAAAGTGAACTGGAAGTGCTTGAACTTCGGTGACTGGGACCTCTGGCGGTGCGGGGTGGTATTGTCAGTGGAGACCGTGACGCACATGAAACTGCAAGGTGTAAACGGCGGTCAATCTCGGCTGTCCACTTGTGATCGGATCACCAGAGATGGATGTTAATACCAGATCTGAACGGAGCCTATCGGAACCTCAGTTACAATTTGATCGGCATTTCCGTGTGTACGCGCCTCGTGCATTTTTATCAGTAACACTGTGACAACAATTAGTTTTTCCGAGCAAGATATAGTCACTAGACTAAAGGAAGTTTGTGAGGTTCACATCATTCTCTCTTTAAAAATTATTCAAGAGTTTCATTTGAATCAGTTGGTGGTAAATAAACAAGATCTCCTCACCTGTTTCCAAATGGACTAGGGGAAAAGCCTTATTTCAAACATGCACGTGGGTCTGTTTTGTTGTAGCACCATTTTTACAATGGCCTTGCCCTGCACATCATGCAAAAACAGTGGCCTGCGGTTGGCCATTTACAATGTCAGTCATATGGCCTCTTCCTGTGAAAGTAGGTGGCAAAAGCTTGAATCTGGCTTGCAGGACTATTTATCAGTGAACTCAAATGTCAGATTGCCAATTACATTGTCAATCCAGACATAATGCATCCTATAGGAGCTCTCCAAGGCAAGTCTCACTGATGTGGGCTAATCCTTATTGGATAGGTGACCTGCTTATTTTGGGCATGACCGAGCGAATACAATAGCTACATTTACATGTACACAATAGCCCAACTCAGTCCCTCTAAGAAACTACCCTGAATAAAGATTACATGAGTTGTTTAAAAAGTAACAGTTATAGTAACAGTTGTATGCACTCCAGCATAATCTGACTACAATGTGAACACATGTATACATTTACCCACATAGGAATTTCCCTCCTTTTCTAAAAAACACTGTCAGGCTTTCTGAAGCTGACAATACGCTGTTCATGCTTTACATTCTTACCACAGTAATGCTGTTCGACAAGCCCTTCTTTTTATGGCTGTAGTGAAAAATAGACTTCGGTGATTAGAGCTTTTGAAACAAGGCGATTAAAATAGACTCCAGCGATTACAGCTTTTACAACAGGCGTCTACATCAGTTTATGACTAAATATTGAGGTTTCTTCCTTCTGCTGCCATCACACGTGTCATTAAAAGTGCAGCTAAACGTCAGAAAAGGTCAGAATGAGAGTCTTTGAGAGTGTTTTTACATGTCCAAATCTAATTGGAATAATCCGGCCAATATCAGCCTGGAGTATATGCTTGGTCGTGCTAAGATTAGGTCTATGAAGACTGTAGTCGGACCGTGCCAATCACAGCATGCTGTTTACATGATCATATCTTGGACTGACTAACAGTCTACTAATTTCAGACCATCGGCGCATGTAAACATAGTTGATTACAGTGTAAGTGTGTGAGCATGGGGCAGACAGTGAATCGGCTGTGATTAAGCCAGTGACTATACGGAAATCGTCTGTGGGGAAATCATTGGGCTTGGCTCAGGTTTTGTATGGAACAATAGCCTCATAAAACCAAAACCATTGTTTAGATGAAACACCCTATAGATGATATCCCTATGTCAAAGTCTGGCTTTAAGACCTATGAACCAATGTATGAAAGAGTTTGTGGATATATCTCCTTTGAAAGCTGAGAAAAAAATTACTTGGCATATGAGAAACAGGTCATTTTAAGGAATTGGCCAATAAACGGAACGCTATTTATATCAATAACTGGATTTTTATTTTAAAGACATTGTGGAAGTATGAAAATTCTAGAGAAAAAATCAGAAAATCGACAATTGCATGCAAAATCACTATTTTTGCCTGTGGTACCTGCCTGTTCCGAAACCCTGATCCTGGAATGCACTTTTTATTGTTTTCCCTGCTCTAAAACATTCAGTTAAACAGGCCTGTTAATTACCTGATGAGTTGAATCGGGTGTGTTAGAACAGGAAAAACACCAAAATATGCAAGGCAGGACTACCCCAGAACCAAGATTAAGAACTGGAAATTTGGGGAAATAAGGGCATGTATCACAGATTTTCTTTATCTGTTTATAATGGCCACAATAGTATATTTGCTTTCTAAAACAAAAGCTTCTAAAAAAAAAAAAATCTGCCTGAAATATAAAGCTACCGAAGTTTTCAAATGTTGTAACACTGAAACATTAACAAAATGTGGCCCGTGTTTGTGTTTTAGACTTACAGTAAATTCCTGTATTACCCTATTTTCAGTAGTCATGTGTCTTAAAAATCTTGTTTTTATTGCAGTGATCAGGTTCTGAGAATAATTCCCAGCAGTCCCGGGGAGATCCATTATCTCAAACAGCTTTTCCAGAACATAACGGTGAGTCATTTTATTTCATCATTAACACCTCCAATCTCTAAACGCAACACACAGAGTGAGGTGTGTTTTAATGTACGTTATGTGACTTGCTTTGCTTGTTCATTGGATAATACCCAAACTAGTTGGTGGATAAATAAAAGTGCCAGTGGATATTCATCTTCATTTCACCGTTTAACATCATATAAATCCGCAATTATAAATGAATAGTGTAGAATCACCTACCTTCCCGCTCTCAGCTGTTGTTGGTGCCAAAATGGCATTAAAGGCTACAAAAAGGTATCACCAAATTTACTTTAATGTTTGCACCCTAAACACAAAATGGTGTTAAAAACCCATTTGAAGCAAGAGGTGGATATTCAGTGCCCAAATGTGGGTCCTAAATGGTTGGATTCCAGCATGGTTTGCTGTTCACCTGTTTCAACTCCATCAGGGGTGCGTTTCCTGAAAACGTTGAATCTTCGTGATTAACGAACAACTTAACGAAGGGCGTAAGTTACGTACGAGGCTGTTTTGCGAGTGTTTCCCGAAAGCCTTCGTTAAGATTTAACGAACGAGTTCTAAGTGCTTCTTTGTTTACTCCGCCCCCAACCGAGTCTGTCAAAAAGCAGCACGAATCAACGATTCACAGTCCGGAGGTAAATTCTATATGGATCAAAGATGGTTCACAGTCGGTTCGCAGTCCGGAGGTAAATTCTATATATGGATCAACGACCGCAACAGTGTGAATAGACGCCAATAGACGATACTCTTAATTGGCGGACGACAACCATAAGCGTAATCAATAATTTACAACAGAAATTACGTTTGCACCTCAAATACATGTTGTTTTCTAAATCCTGCGGCAAGTTGTCGCGCAGGGCGGAAAAGACAAATGGGGATGACGTTGGACAGAGATTGTGTTTGCAGCTCCCAAAGTTAAACTGGCAGTGATTTCTGCAGAAATGGCAACCAGGTGCTGAAAGAAAAGATGATGTTCATCCTTTAAAATTGGAATTAAGGCCTATATGAAGAGAGCGGTTGCAACAGCAAGAGGGGGGCTATATTCAATAACGGTACCAACTATCTTGCCTACGTGTACATTCAAGAGCAGGCATATTTCCAGTGGCATAAAAACTTATTTTTGTTTCATAAACGCTATCCCAACTTCCTGTTTAAGATGTTGTGTAGCTGTGTGCATGGCGCAGCAGTACCGTGTCACTGAATGAACTGAGCAGCAGCATGAAGACAAACGGCTCCACTTTGTGAACCCCTCAGTAGTCTGAAACAGCACTTCTGATTCACATCTCCACTGCTGGTGCATAATCCTCATCACCTGCCTTCCCACATTTATTTATTTCAACAATCAACGTGAACTTAATTGGTAAAGTTATTATGTTGGCCGACTGGACTACAGACTTAACTAATAATTATTTTAGTTAGGTGAAGAGTGAATTAAAAAGCATAAGAACCATCAAACTACAAGAAGATAGAAATTATGTGAATAATAATAATAATAATAATAATAATCCTTAGTTTGGACAAAGCATTAAAATAAAAATGAATTTTAACGCTTATCTAAAAAAAGAGGTACTTTGTGAATAACGAATGGGTCGGGGAACTCGTTAATTTACGAACGAGTTTACGTACCACTTTAGTTAAGAAGCGTTTCGGGAAACGCTCGTTAATTAAATAACTTTCTTAAGAGGAAGTTAACGAAGTACTTAGCGTTACGAACCTTTCGGGAAACGCACCCCAGTTAGGTGTGTTAGAGAGGGAAAATCAACAAACGACCATGGACCACCGTTGTGCACCACTGCTAAAAAGATTCACCCCTGTTCAGTAAGTACAGGACGATCGATTTACATGACGTGATTTTTTCCGCATTTCCCATGGAGTCCATAGAAACGTGGAGGATGTGTGTCTGGTGCTTGTTACATCCACGCTACACATGATACCAGTTGGCTGATGCAGGAGTTTGATGGGAGTGTATTTAGGAACCTGAAACAAAGGGAATTTAGAGGCGGGTGGATGTAATTGAAGAGTCTGTTTATTGCGGCTGTTTTAATAATCAAAGTCAATGCAGTGGTCAGATCACAGGCAGACAATTGCAGTTCAAACAGACATGTGAGAATCAAGACCTAAAAACACTAGAAACTGGAATTATTAGGAACTGGAAACTTGAGCTTAGACAACAAGAAAATTAGAAACAATGAAACTAAGGAATATGGAGTCGAGGAATCTAGGCAACCACTGGGAACCATGACTTAGAATTGCTGTTTATACACACAAGACTTTGCAAAGACCTACTACAAATGAAGGAATGTATACCTGGATGGAAGTAGGTGGATTGACTACTCTAAATTGCCCCTAGGAGTAAATAAGTGAGTGTGTGATGGTGTCCCATCCACGGTGTATTCCCGTCTCGCGCCGAGTGTTCCCGGAATCTACCGTGACCCTGACCAAGATAAAGCGGTTACTGAAGATGAATGAATGTCTTTGTGGCCTGAATAGATTTTGATACAGATGTGTCCTCCTGTACCTCTGAACCAAACCTCAACTGCTGCTCATGAGCATAAATTTGTTTTTTTTTCAATTTTAAGTGCAAATTCATGTTGACAACACAGTTTGTTAAAGTGCACTTTCCGCTGAAATGCTGCACTAAATGGAGCCGCTCTATGTGAAATAAGAGAAAAAAGTGGAGTCCTACCAGGAGTGTTTCAGTCTTTGTGAAAGCTGAGCCACTCAGCAAGCGACGCCTTCGTTTCAACGAGACAGTTCTCCATTCAAATGAGATCCATCCACTATTATGGGCTTTTCTGAAAAAGCAGACTTGAGAAATGTTCAAAAGTCTGGCGATTGCCAGGTTGTAACAATATATGGTGTGTCTCATATGAAAGGATATGGTTTTATCCATCACAGACAAAAGGGCACTCGGCAGCTTTCAATGGTGAAGATGTCCCAGCATACTTCTCAGTCTTCAGACCTCAGAAATGGGGAGAATTTTTCAAACCTAAAGCATCTTCCTTCAGTCTTACATTTACTATTTGGGAGACGCTTTTATCCAAAGTGACTTACAACTGAGGCAGAATCCAATCTCAGCACAGAGATGAGCAGTTGAGGGATTATGGACTTTTCTCAAGGCTCTCTGGTCGTCGATCTCACAACCTTCTGGTCACTAGTGCAGAACCTTAACTGCTGAGCTACCACTGCCCCAAGCTTGGGATTTTTTTTAATCAAAATTTTATCTAAATCTAAATCACATAGTAATAAGCAAATTCATTATTCATGCATGCATGAGGCTTCCAAATGACATTGCTGCCAGGGGTGTGGCTTGTTGTCTAGGCGACCATAGCATTGGCCCCCACCCAATGTAGATTAAGTAGATCAAACAGAGCTTTGATAACTTCATAACTGTGGGAGGGTGAGAAAAAAAACATTTGAAAAAATGATCTAAATTAGGAGAATTTTGACCCCAGGAGAACACCAGGTGATGACAATCAAAATCATGACTCTCCAGATTCGGGATAATTGGAGACGTGAATCGACACACGTGGAGTGGTATGTCTGGTGGGGGATCTGCAAGTCGCTCAGGCGATTCTCCATTTGGTAATAATTATTTTCTGGTTAGAACAGAGAAAACTGCTGTTTTTCATTACAGTATCAACAACTCAATTGTTCTAGTTTCTGTTTTTGAAGGAGAATAAAACTGGAGCGACACTGTTGATGCCTCAGCATTTGTTCAGGTTGAATATATCAGTATCACTTTGTATTAGTATCAGGGTCAATTTAATAAGAATAAGAATTTAATATTTGTGTTTTACAAATCCTTTCCGATATATCTGAAGTATTAACATATTAATTGTCCCTAATACAAAATACTACAATTCTTTATTGTTACTTGATCACGTTAACTGATTATACAAATAGCCAAATAGTTAACCTTAAAGTTTTTCAAGTGCGTTTAAAATACAACAGTCCGAAAGCCAGAAACCCATCCTGGACAACTTGTATCTGACAATCAAATTGTGGTCAGCTTACGTTTAGCCGATTTCCTTTTATTAATATTGCAATAATGCAATGCCATGTTAGTGGTTATGCAGCGCTAAGTAAGATGAACATTAACGTTAACATTAACTGCACCTATACTCAGAATTGCCTCCTTGGGCACATGTGACTGGAGAAACATTAAGTATAAACGTGGGCGTAGAAAAGTGTTTATCATGGCTGAGTGTGAAAATACAGAGAATACAACTGACTGGATTATTGCAACAGTAACACCTTTGGTAGCAAATTGAGGCAGTAAAACATATTAAGCGCCAAAAGCCAATAAACAATTTTTTTCTTAAAAATATATATCAGTGTGTACATGGAATAGATGCAAATCTAAATGGTCAAAAGGACAAAGTATAAAAAAATATTCAGTTGGTGAATTATAAGTCTAAAGGCGAAAAATGGACAAAATCCAATAATTATAGTCCATACCTTGTTTTAAAAATGATTCAAATAATGTAAAAGATGGATACATCCAATACTTTTATATGTACTTGACCCAAGCCCAAATCGAATCTGTATGTTGTTAGGAGCCACATTTCCAGGGACGAGCGTGTGAGATGTTTGCACAGCTGCCTCTGGGTCGTTTCATTTACTTAGAGATGATTCCCTTGGAGCTATGCTAAAACCGCACTCTCTGAGAGGGAGTCGGCTCATTGAGATATGGGTTTTTATTTTTATCGTACACACTGTGTTTACCAAATTACTCCACAGAATGTTTGAGGCTCCCCTTATACATGCACATGCATGACTGATCAAATACACAAGGAATGCAAGACACACAGAACCCCTAACTATTCAAAGTACCCTTGAGGAACCCTTTTTTCTAAGAGTATATGGTTGGTTTACAGTGGTATCTGTACATTCAGGTCAGTGCATCAGATTTGCATTTCCTGTAACATGTGCAATTTATTTGCCTAGAAGTGCACTTGAGGAGAGGACTGGTGTGTGAGCTGTTGCTTGATTGCAAAGCTACATTCTGTAAGTTGTTTTATCGTTCTGTGGCAATTGTTAAATTAACCCTGTATTGCCCTTATGAACTGCAAATCATTATTTTCAATTAATCATTTGAAATAGTTATGTGGAGAACCAAACACTTTAACCTCTAAAGCTTTTCAAGTACTTATGGAACATGGAAGCCGGGAATTCCAAAAATTCACTCCAGAATGTTTGGCATCCTTTATGAGAATGGGCAAAAAATTATTGTATGTAAAATATTTGTAAAAGAAATTGCATTTTAAATCAATATTATACAGTGTCCTCATAAGTTTAAGTTCAAAATATCACTCATTGCATAATAACTGTTTTATTCCATTTTATATATCCATTTTTGCTCATTTTCTTAAAGGGTGCCAGTAGTTGATAGTTGACTGCAATCAAATTACGACAAACAACATATCGTCGCTGTCCAATGAAAAACGTGTATCTCCACTTTTTGCGTTTTTTACTTTTTATCATATTATGGAATGTGGGCAAAAACCTCGATCTATCCCACAGCAGTTAAACATCTAAATGAGCAATGAAGAGCTGATAAATCACACCGTGAATTTCGGATTTATTGTGTATGATTAATGATATGGAAAAGTGTTTTTTCGTGTTCCTGAAAAATTTGAATTTTGAAGATACATGTTTTTCATTGGACAGCGACGATATGTTTTTGTGATTGTGGCAAACCTATACTTTTCATTCTCCTTTATTCATTAAAAATACATTAGTTGTTTGCTGCTATGTCTGATGATAGACAATAATTTTCTTTGTAAGGGTGGTAGAAGACAGCAAGATGTCAAATGTCTTTAAAGTGTGGTACTAGTGAGGTAGGCCATCTGAATTACAACCAAACTGACTCCATGAGAAGACAGCAGCTGTTTGGGACTCAATTATAGCAGAACAAGGTTTGAACTTATGGTAGACTTTCTCCAGTGACTACCATGTAAACCCAATTCAGCCATTAAAATAGGTGAGTGTGCCAGCAAACATGATTGCTCTTGTACTGAAATGGGATGCAGCTGGTGAGCTGGAGCTGGAGCTGAGGGATAAGTGGGGCCAAGTTCACAACACGCACAACATCAACTACGAAGCCTACAAATTGGTGGGCTGTTTTTCTCTGTGGTAGGTTTCCTCTGAGTTTTTTTTTTTTGCTTTATTTATTTTTTATAGGATCAGAGAAAAGATCAGAGTTATTCCTTCCAGAACATAAAACAGACCGTCTTAACTATTAATATGGCCAACAACTTGACCAACCCTTCAAATCAGAAGTATTTGCCCCCTTCCTCCTGCCTAATTTTCTCTATTATCGCATATTTGTCACACTGGATGGTTTTGAATCTTTTGGCAAAAGTTAATATTACTTGAAGTAAACCTGAGTAAACACACAATTATTTAATAGGCAAAGTTATCCAACACCCATATTACCCATCTGACAAAATAATTGCCCCCCTAGTTATGAAATTAACACAATTAGGTTCAGCTGATTGAACCCAGCCAGGCTTAATTGCAGCCAGCCCTGTTGAATCTAAACCTTACTCATGTTGAACTTTAACTTCAGAGACAAGCAGTCACCACAAAAGTTCTACAAGCACACTGCCATTATCAAAAGAAATTCCAGACAAAAATGTTGTTCAAGTATATCGGTCTGGAAAAGGTTACAAAGCCATTTCTCTGAGACTCCACTGAACCACAGTGAGAGCCAATTATGCCCAAATGGAGAACACTTGGAATAGTGATAAAGCTTTTCAGGATTGGCAGACCTGACAAAATTTCTCCAAGCTTGCAGCGACAATTCATATCAAAAGTCACAAAAGATCCCAGAAGAACATCCAAAGAGCTGCAGGTTTCTCTAGCCTTAGCTAAGGTTCATAACTCCCCTGTAAGAAAGAGACTGGGGGAAAATAGAATTTATGGGAGGCTGCTAACACCGATACCCAAGAGAAACGGCAATGCTTTTATCACATTTGCAAAAAAAAACAAAAAACACCTGGACGATCCCCAGATGAGTCAAGAGTTGGGTTTGGACTATTAGGATGATATGGGTCCTCAGGACCTGGTTGACCTGCTGTCACTGAGGCAACCATGAATTCTGCTCCGTGCCAAAAAATTCTTCAGGAGAATGTCTGGTCATCTGTCCACGAGTTGAAACTGAAGCATAATTTGGTTTTGCAGCCAGACACTAATCCAAAAATCCGAAACAAGTTCACATTTGAATGTCTGAAGAGATAAAAGTTAAAGCTTTGAAATGACCTAGTCAAAGTCCTGATTTGAACCCAATAGAGATGCTGTGGCAGAACCTGAAATGAGCAGTTTATGCTCCAAAACCTACACAGCATTTAGCAGACATCCTTGTCCAGAGCATCTTCCAACAGAGCACAGCCTTGTTAAAGGCCTTGCTCAAAGCTTGGCGGTCCCAAGGCTTGAACTCATAACCTTCTGATCAGTAGCCCAGAGCCCTAACCACTGAGCTGAATTGAAGCAGTTCTTCCAAGAAGAGTGGACTAAAATTCTGTCACAGTAATGTGCAAGACTGCTATCAAATTATAGGAAGTGTTCGGTTGCAGTTATCGCTGCTAAAAGTGGTGCTTAAGTTAATGGGGGCGATTACTTTAAATAAAAAATAAAAAGATTAACTGGAGGTTTACTCATCTGCAGTACATTTTTAGAAAAAAGGTTCCATCTGGGATCCTAAAGGGTTCATCAGTTTGGCCCTATGGATGAATCATTAAGGGTTTTATTTTGAGCCCTACAACAGAGGGTTCCCTTTCAGAAAAGGTTCCTAATAGAACCCCTTAAGAAAGCTAAAACCATTAGTCATCCAAAGACCCATTGAAGATCACGAACACCTTAAATAGTTCTAATAATACACAAATTAATTCTAATTATTTCATTTTTTTCCATAAAACCAATGACTCACAACAAAGCAATTGATGCCTTGGCATCGCTGGCGCTTGTTAGTGGTGTCATCATGATATTCGAGTAGCTCTGTACTTTGCCTGATGGGTTTGGCAATGATAGCCATGCCATTAAACAAGAAAACAAAGTCTGTGAACATGATTTTCTTCAAGTAGGACATGATTCTGGAACAACATTCCTTTTAACCAATCACTGTTATCTGATGTCATCAGTGGCCACCCCCCCAAGCCCGAGCCGCTTAAAAATTCCCTCACCAGTCGGCTTCCAGACACGAAAGGTATTGT
>JAOUQW010000024.1:2374945-2387175 GCA_028565825.1 Olivaichthys viedmensis | reverse complement strand
CGTTCCGGTTGTGTTTCTGCAGGTTCTCGCTTCTGGGTGGCAGTCCTGGAAGGCCAGGTGGTGGGCTAACTAAATATGATCAAAGTTTACAATTTGTCATCAAATAAACAATTTTGCTTAAAAATTCCCTCACCAGTCGGCTTCCAGACACGAAAGCTATTGTATATCTCTGCATTTCAGCCAGTTAAGACAATTATAAAGCAAAATTGTTTATTTGATGACAAATTGTAAACTTTGATCATATTTAGTTACAGTCGACCATTTAAGCCCAAACAAGCACCCCTAGTACTTTTGAATGCATAGCTAGCTAATGTTAGCTGAGCCCTTCAAAAAACGATTTTCTTCTAAACAGGCCACTTTCCAGATTTTATGCAAAAAAAAATGTATGCACCGCTCGCATGATTTATTTAAGTATGGACTCTGAGTGCGTTGTATTTGTGGCTATTTAGCTGCTAACGTTAGATAGTTACACATACAAACTACTAAGAGTGCTTGTTTGGCTAATCTGCTGGCAGGCAAATCGAGGAAGATGATGCTGCAGAGCTGGAGTTTCTACTTCAGGAAGTGAGACTTGGAGTACTCGAGGGGTTTCACCATATGTTTTCAATCTGCTATGGCTTTGTGGCCTATTAGCAGTGTCTGCACACACACACACACACAATCTGTGAGCAGATCGACTCAAAGCCTTACCGAAACTTGAAATATTGATATCGTTCCCAAATGTAATCCCATCCCGTCAAAACTCTCTAACTTCTTGGGCAAAATAAATGAAAAGGTTTATGTGAAACCAATACAAACTTAGAGAATGATGAGCTGATGTTATAAAACTTTGACCCCATCAGTCAGAAAAGACTGAAAAAACTTTCACTCAAAGAGAAATTGATTAGTGTTGGTGAATGAGATATTGAATGTGGTGGGTGAATCTCATTGGATTAATTGTCAATTTGGTGGAAGAATAATGTGAATACACTTGAATTGCTAACATGCAGAAGAAATGACGGATACAAATCTATGGCTTTAGCAAATTTACATGCTTTTTTCCTTAATATGACAACTCTGCCAAGGGGCGTAGCAAGGAATTCTGGGCCCCCTGAAAGAATATTACTGTGGGTCCACCAACCCACCATGTATAAACCTTACCTCTGAGGGCTATAGCTCTTACATGTCTGCTTTATTTATTCATTTGATTTTACATTATTTTCACTAAGCAGACAGACACAAAGTTAATATTAAGTTGAGTGGTGTTTACCACTCTTGGGTTGCTGGCGAGGAATTAAAGTTCGTGTCGAGAACTATGTTGGGTGTTGAGCTTAGAAAGAATGTTCAAGAAATGGCAACGGTGCATAGGTATTTCCTCATTAAATTTCCACTGTGAGATGAAAACTTATTTCAGAAGGGTAACTTGGCTAGTTAGCTAGCTCACGTTAGCTCCAGTCGGCCGGCTAGCTAGCTAGCTAATGTTGTTAACTTATTGCTTCGACTCGTCTGCTAAAATAGCTTGATAAACTCATCTTTCTTACAAAAGAAGTAAGTTGTAACCGGTGCCTCTGAACTTCTAGCCTCCCCTTCTTTCTTTTCTTGCTGTTTTTGATGACGAGACTGCCCAACATTTTGCTGACTCACACCAGAGACATTATAAGAAGAGTACTAGCTCTCACTCTTCTAAGCTCAGTCGCCTGAAACCTGCAAGGAATGAGTGTAGAACCGAACCATCAACCAAACCAATTTTTTCGAAGGGGGGAAAAGGGGGTTATGGATCGGAAACTAGAAATTCACTTTCAATAACATTACAGTTAAAATAACAAAACCACAAACCGTGCAAAGTATCATATTGTGTTTTGTGCTATCTATAGTGTACATTTAATTCATTCATACACGCCTACTTGGATTTTTGTGGGCCCCTAGAATCGTGACCACCTTTCACCCCTATGGTGCAATTTTGGTTGAAATCTGGTTAAAATTCTAAACTTTTGGGCATGTGTTTTATCTCATGACAAAGTGACCAGGTTAAAAAAAAAAATACTGTGTAAAAATCTACCTACAGTACATTAGGTTAGACAGTTATAACTCTTTAGTGCCATTTGTCTCAGTTTCAGTGTTAAAATAATAGGAACTGCAGTTTGCTTTTGCAGGGCAGCACTTACTTCTGTCATAATGAGGTGGCATAGGATGCCATTTTTTTCAGGGAATGGGTTAATCCAGTGTGTATTAAAACTAAACACAATTTGTGTTCTCATTGGTTGTACGATATACCACAATATTCAACACAATTACTGTGGACACTCTAAAATATCGTCAGTAGAAGTGGTGTGGTTTGAGTATTTGTATTGTTTATTCTTTTTTTTATAGCATGTTTGAATTTTTTTCTATTCTTTAAACCTGTGACGTGCTCGGTCTCGTCATTGGTCTGAAACTTGGCCAGTTCAGTGTGGATTGTTATGTGAAAAGCAACCAAATAGGACGTTATTCTTATCTTAAATATATACCCTGATATAGTCGTAAACCTTGACCAAATGTTACACAATTATCATGATATGAAATGTCATATCGGTACATATCTATAGCTGACTGTATGATCTTGTGCAGGTGGACCTCTGGCAGCCCAGCAGTGCTTCCCTTATCCATAAGGACAACGCGGTGGACGTCCATGTGGGACGAGACAGGACAGCACATCTCAAAAGTCTTCTTAGACAAGCCCATATTCACCACGAGTAAGACTTTCCTCTACTACTCCCTTGCTTTTTTTAATAACTGTTCTCAAAGGTAGCTTTGCAGGCCCATGTGTGGAGGGCTCCAGTCAAAGCAGCCTTTCATCGTTCATTCCATCCATCAATCACTCGGTCGAATCAACAGCAGTGGAGTATTTTTATATGTCACTGCTCCGTGGGTAGCCTTCTTCCCTCCATCCTTTAATTCCTTTTAAGAGAGGATGGAAATCAAAATATGTATAGTAGGTCGATGTATTGCAGTAAATTTAGGCGGAGACTTTGATGACTTGGCCCAAGGACTATGGGTAAACCTGTTAGAGCTGGGGGAGCTGTGCATATAATTCTACAATTAGACTATATTTATTAGGGTTTTCAAAAAAGAACATACCAAGTGAAATTTAGAGTAAGGTGTAAAGTTCTTCATTGTTTTGAAGACCTACTAAAGGCTAAGACTGATCTGTAAACACATCCGGTTTAAAAAGTATTCCAGCAGTTTCCTTAACCAAACCATTTTCTTTTTTGAAAAGGTGAAGTTGGGCTCCCGAGTGGTACAACAGAAAATTCAACAGTCGTTCATGTCTGGGTGTTCAACAGAGCATAATTGGCCCTGCTTTCTGGGTGGGAGGGATGATATTACTCTCTCCTGTCAGAGTGACACTAACCAATCATGGACATCAGTTCACTCATGTATATGGAAGAGGGCCATTAGCGCTTTCCTCCAAGCGTGTTCAGCTGCCCTGTGACGCTGCATGACCAGCAGTTTGAAAAGATGGGGTGGCACGACTACACATGTCTGGGAGGAATCATGTGTTAGCCCTCACCTTCCCTGATGGGTAGCTGTTGTGGGTGGGAATTAGCAATGACCGAATTGGGGAAAAAATGGGGTTGAAAAAAAGAAAAAAGAAAATGTGAAGTAGTAAGCCAATACAGTGACAAACCAAAAACTGTATTATTGGGTTGTATGGTAAATATTTTATACTTTTGGTTTTAGTAACTGAATACCATAGAATATGCTGAGGTTGTCCTTGTTGACCCAAGTACAGCTACTGTTTATCTCCGTTCAAGATTTGCCACCACCTGAACTAATATGTTACATAAATATCTCTTAGTCATTGCTTTTGATTCATCAGTCCATGACCTTCTCCAGCTTCTGAGTCAATCAGATTTTCCATATTGCAGGAAACATGATACATAAAATGTCCTTGTGCAGTGTTCGTTTTATTCCCCCTGCTTTAAAGAGTTGTAGCACTTTAACACTGGCGTAAAGCACCACACTGTATGCAGTAGACAGAATGTTTTGAGGCGGCCCACTCCACTCTGCCCCCTGCTGTTCCCCACAGAGTGCTTATTTCCGACGTACAGAGGGAAATGGAGAAACAGACGGGGTATCGGTCATCCAGAAAGCGCCGATCGGTCTTCCAGTACGATTACGAGCTGTATCATCCCCTGGAGGAGGTGAGTAACAGAGTCAAGCAGTTCATATGAGATGCGACTCACTTGGCATAAACAATGGAAGGGTTATTTGGTTCTTCTGTGTTTTTAGAAGAACAGACTTGTCTACTATGATATTGAAACTAAATTATCACAGCCACTTATCACAGAGCTCAAAAAGGGCTTGTGTCCTTTCAGTTTGAATGACTTGACATACCAGCAGGGTTTCCCTATCTTCCATAAGTCCTATTGAGGCACACAGACACACACAGACAGAGAGAGAGAGACATCTCCAACCAATTATAAACCTAAAGCCAGGTAAGAAGCATGCTAGATCAGTCCTGTCAGCGTTTCTTCAGAGGGAGCTCGGCTGAATGATCCCTCCAGGGTGCCGTTTTTCCATCAGCCTTTTCTCCAAGTGCACTCTAGACAAGAAAACACCAACCAGGAGGTTTCTATTTGAGCAGCGCTAACCTTCATTATACTCTTCCTACACTATGGAAGTAAAACCTTTGAATTATTTGGCAGATGATTGTACCCAAAGCGACTTACGAGTGCGGCAGATTACAGTCCAAGCACAGAGCTGACCAGTTGAGGGTTAAGGGTCTTGCTCAAGTGGCTCTTTGGCAGTCCTGGGATTTGAAATCACAACCTTCAGATCACTATAATAGAACCTTAATCGCTGAGCCATCACTGTATTCATTTGTAAATATTTCGACATATGAACTTCATGCTTTATTATCTTATGCAATATTACAGATCAAAATTCACTCGTGTTATATATTATTTGCACTATATATTATGAATTTAAACTCACTGAGTTTAGCCTCACTCATACACAGCTCACACTCTGCGGTTGAGACCATACGATGTGTTGATGAATGAGGCTCCATCTAGCTTTGACAAGGAGCGGGTAATATCACATCTCACGCATTTTAATATCGTAAACATTCTGTCGTGGTCTTGACAGGAGCCACACTAGATTACTCAAGGCGTCAAAGAAATAATGGCGGGCTGTTCGCAGGAACAATCATTAGGTACTGAGATAATCGAAGCGAGAAGAGAAAAAGGGCCCTTTTTTCCAGAAATGTACCTCTCCAGTGTATCAGATGCTGCCTTCACATGTTTATCAGATGGTCTTATTTCCCACTTGCAAAGTCAGAATTTCTAAGTCTTTGCATTCTAGTGCACCGCTAAGATTAGCTAGGATGTCTATTTTGGTGTCTTCCTAACATTTTCTGCTATTGTAAAAATGTGCATAAGCCTAATTGTGTCTGTAGCCTAATTGATGACTACTAAAAGTAAGCTGTATTTTTTTTTTAAATGAATAATTGTCGAGCATCAACCACTGAAAGCATACTTCCTCAGTCATGATGAAAGGGAAGTAACAAGTTGAAAATTATTTCCGAAGCTCCCACTTGAAAATATGACGGTCATGTACGACTTTTAGGTTGGGAACTTACAATACTTGATGATACTTTACAAACGTATGTTATTTTACGATACCTTACAAACTTACGATACGTTACGAAGTTACGTTACGTTACTGTGACGGTGATGATGGACTTCCTATGAACCATGTGAAACGGCGAGAGTCAGATAAAGTCAATAAAATGACCAATGCTCTAGAATGAAAACCTACCAGACATTAATCCTACCGTTTGAGACAGAGCCCATGTTTTTCATTTTGCTTTACAGATCCAGAGTTGGATGTTTGAAATGAACCGGACACACCCACACCTGGTGGACTTGTTTTCTATTGGGCGGTCCTACGAGGGACGGCCCCTTTACGTGCTCCAGGTATGGAAGAGGTGCCAAAACTAATGCTGCTCATCCAATAAGGACTCCCATTTTACTGATATCCCCGATCTCCTCTCATGTCAGTTAGGAAACCGAGCTCGGTCCCATAAGAAGGCCGTGTGGATAGACTGCGGCGTTCACGCACGGGAATGGATCGGACCTGCCTTCTGCCAGTGGTTTGTGAAAGAAGTAAGTGATCGTGGTCTCTTACATTCCAACCCTTCTACCCCTCAGAGTAAGGGGTATGCTTCCATCCAAACCAAATTATAAGCAAAGTTCCAAAAGGTATTCAAAAGAAAATGTCAATCATTGCGTTTCCATCGGTTACTGTTATATTGCATTCTAAAGAAGAGCAGCAAGATGACATCATCCAAAAAAAGTGCCAGCCAAATGCACACAGTCATGAAGAAACCATAAGTTATTTTAAAAAATCACCCTTTATCACATCTTTTTTTACCCACAGGCCCACTTTTCTGCCTCAGTCAAGAAAAAAACCCTTTGCGATATTTAGTTGTTGTTTTTTTTGTTTCAAATTTCCAGTCAGGTGTTCTTTGCACAACATTAAAATGAGCTTAAAACAGGTGAATGGAAACCCCACTAAAGTAAGAATATAATCTCATCCCTTGAGCCAAAACTGACTGGAGGGCGAAGAGAGTGCCACGCTGAATAAAATCCACTCCGCACAATTAGATTCAGTCACTTCACATCGGCTCACACGGCCCTGAAGCGCAAAGCTGCTAAAACTACCATAAGAAAGCCATATTATCTCAGGCTTCATGGAGGAGTTGACCAACTGTGGGAGAAAGAGAGGAGCTGCGTAGACTGTCTTTGTGATGCTGATCTAAAACCGGTTATTCCTTTCAAAATCAGAAGCTTAAGCTACAAACGCACAACAGATTAGAAAAGACTTTATTGTACAAAGTCATCTGATTTCATAGAAAAGATTAGATACGACTTCAAGGCAAAGATTTCTGATTGAATCCTTATAGCCGAGTCCAAAATCCTGAGTTCACTACAGAGAACGGTTTTCATCATTTATCACAACCTAATACAACTTTGACAAATTATTATTCCAGAACATTCATCATCCATAATTGAAGTCCGAACAGTATGTACTTTTTGAATGGAGGGTATAGGGGTATAAGGAAGGGGTATAAGCGGAGCATCCTAACTGAGTCAATATCAGGTGTTAGTTGTTAAGGGACAAAAACAATTAACACTGTTAATTGTTTTACCATTCAAATGACCCATTTAGCAAAAAAGTGGAAAAATATAAATAAAAAAAAATGCTTTTATTTTTAATTTTTTGACCAAAATAAGACTTTGTGCTCGGATCTAATAGATTTACAATATTTTTTGGAAAAATCTTATTTGTATGACATAAATGATGTTCTGGATCATGTTAGTGGATCTGGAAAGTTTTAAACAAATGTGAATCTGGATCAAAAAGGTGATTTTAGTGGCGTCCTATTCGTTCCATCTCTTATTTCCACTTCTGCATGATTTTATGCATTGCGCTGCTGCCACACGATTGGCTGATTAGATAATTGCATGAATGAGAAGGTGTACAGGTTCCTAATAAAGTGTTCGGTGTGTGTGTTTTAGTACCTTCATTACACCACAGTGTGGCAGAGCACCGAACCTGATACAGATTAACCCTGATGTCAGCCATGTTACTGATCTACTGTTTCAACCTGACTGAATCTCATTCTCCAAGCAGTTTAATGTTCTTCAGTTACACCAAGTCACTAGTTTGTTCATTCTGTGCAGCTAATCTGGAGTGAAAGCAGGGAACCTTTTCTATAAGGGAGAGCATTCCCACATTTTCTGGAATTTAAAGTCCTAGAACGTTCAATCTGTCAAGTTTCCTGGCTGTCCTGAGAACATTTTTATGTAAAATTTAATAAATGTTCCCTCAACTTTTCTGCAACATTTTTTCATGATGTTTATTATTATGTTTTGTCTAACTGGGAACGTTGTGTGAGCAAAGCAATAAGAGCACTGTGAAGCAAACCATTATTATATTACATTTTTAGAACATTGCTGAAATGTTATTTTCGTAACGTTACTGCCTAACCACCTTAGAACCTGTCGAATACATTACTGAACTTGCTGATAACGTTCGTTGTTCGCTAGGAACTTGGTCAACTTCCCTTTCACATTTGCCCTTAATCCCTAATGTCTTATACTTTATTAGCTCGAGTGAAGTTTGTTAGATGAGCCCTTGGCATGCTGAGGGATCAAGTCAACATCAGTGTAAGACTTAATGAGCAGAACTTACCAACAAGGCATTGCAATCTAATGCAATTTCCTTTCCAAAATAGAAAAAATGGCAAAAGAAGCTATTTATATATTTTGTTAAATGGAAACAACGATGTACTTTCATTACTTTATTCTGCTAGTTAATTTACAAGCTAGCTAATTAGGAGACCAATAGGATTTTGTACATAATTTTAAAAAAAGACTGTGCAAGTTGCCACAAAAATCGTTATTCTTGCCGCCAAGGTCAAGTATGTTCCTGTTGAAAAATGTGTACTCCTGCCTTCTGTGCTGCAAGTAACCACTTGTGTGATTTACTTCTTAGTCAAGTAGTTTGTCATAGATTTGATACATTATAAATTCCACAATGGACATATAAAGCAAAGACTTGCAAGCTTGATGATATCAACTGAAATGTGTTGCTCATTCTGCAGTAAAGATGTGATCAACCACAGTAAATAAGCATGTCCTTGGATATTATTCATCAATGGCAGGAATCAACACACAGCTTGGCAGTACAAAAATAAAAAAGGTCACACTCTTTCTCCAGTGTATTTACTTTTTTGGTTCCACAGCCAGCAATGTGTTTGACCTTGTGCACTGTTATTGTAGCACTGTGGCCCGTTTTTCGAGATTAGACTTCTTTTTGTTTGTTTGTTTCGTGTGTCACACCTCCCCTCGGTCTCTGTGTGCAGGCTCTGACTTCCTATCAGCACGACTCCAGCATGAGGCGACTGCTAAAGCAGCTCAACTTCTACATCATGCCCGTCTTCAACGTGGATGGATATCACTACAGCTGGAAAACTGTACTTTCACTCTTCTGGTTCATGTTGAAAGGGTTGAGTTGGTCTGGTGGGCTTTGTGTGTGCAGTTTGATTAGGCAACAAGCAGGACCTCTTTAATCAATTACGCAAGTTTTCTGTAAGGAAAAAAGACACTGACACTGCATGACTTCATATCATATACATATGAAATGTGGGTTTTTTTTCTCACTTAAAGGACCGCTTTTGGCGGAAAACACGATCCAAAAATGCCAAGTACCACTGCCGTGGTGTTGATGCCAACCGAAACTGGAAAGTAAAATGGTGCGGTAAGTTGTTTATGACATTTTGAAGCATAGAAACCGCTTCCCTTTCTGAACCTGATGTGAATAAATCAACTTTCATCATAGGATATAACATGCAGCACATAAGCAGTCCGTGCCAGTCAGAGAATGCAAAACGTATAAATAAGGTGACTTGTGTAGAGCAAATATGATCCTTGGATCAATGCATGCATGAATCAGGTGTCATTCCAGATTGCAGATGAGTCCGAGCCAAATATGGTTAGATTCAGTCATATAAACCTCGGTTATGGTGATGGCAACTGTATTGTGGGAAAATTGGTTCAATTGTAAGCAGACACATTTAAGGTTTTCCCCGCATCTGTCCAAATGCAACCATCCATATCTTATGCTTGTGCGGCATTTAAATTTTGTCCCAAAAGTAGCCCAGCTGTAAGTTCTCCATATCATGCAGGACATATGAACTCATTAGTGTTGAGTTGGAATCCGTTGTGGCAGCCCACAAAGGTATATTATGAAAATTCACTATAGTTTACTATTGTTTTACTGTGATACACTATGGTTTTACAATGGTACTTTATGGGAATTATTAATATACTCTGAACCATGATTTTACTGTGGTATGTTTATTACATATTTGCCTATGATACTGGTATCTTTTGGACCTATAGTTGTTTTACTCGATCATGACATTATCATTGTTTTACTGGGGTACTGTTATGTTATGTGACACTACCATTGGTTGCTACATGGTTAAAAGACATGTGATGTTACTTTGTTCCAGGATTAGGCTTTATGAAATAAATGACAAAATCTCACTCACTTTAATATTGTAAGATAATAAAAAGTAGCGTAGCCCTCATACCATTCCTACGTCACGCAATAAATAGTTTCTGCAACTCCATCCATAGTAAAACCCGTATTTGCAAAAGAACATGGTTAATTTTTGTAAGGGTTTACTCCTCAATATTTTGAGAAGAAAGCAGTGCTGCTGCAAGTGTGATGACTAAAGTTATTATGGCTGATGCTAGTGCAAAGTCAGAAAATTCCAAACGGGTCAATAAGGCTTTGGTAAAGCTGACCAATAAATGTTAGGCTGAACTGTTCAAGGCCTAACCACATTTCAGAAAATGTCACAACTGCTTCAATAGGGTCTCAGTTCGCAGACCACAGAACCCTGCTGAAAAATCCAGTTTGGTCTGACCAGCTACCAAAACACAGGCTGAGTTGGTCAAGCTGGTAGACCAGCTTAGCCAGCTAGGAATTAATTTTTCAGCTTCCTTATAACTTGACTAAATTGATGAGTAAATGTTTGAGATTTTCTAATTGCCTTACTGTTGTGTTATTTTCCTGAAACGATGTGTTTACAGTGTTATATTACTAGTGTTAATTCATGAACTGTTTCCATCCACCAGTTTGACCAGCTCGGCCTGTGTTTTGGCAGCTGGTAGCTGGTCAGACCAAAAGCTGGATTTCTCAGCAGGGGAGGTTAAAATGGGTGTATTAGATGAGGAAACACTCAAATGTCCAGCACTGGAAAGTACACTGATCTGCCCAGCTGGTGAACCTCATCAATAAAATGCCAGAGAAACAGCTGGGTGTTAACAACTGGATCCACATTCAGCAAACAGGTTATGTGGACAACCTGGAATCCACTGCATGTTACTAATTGTTCCTGTAAACTAAAAACATCTACTTTTTTCATGTCATGCTCATCTGCTCAACACAGTTCATTTAATAAAAGTAAACAATGTTAGGACTTTATTACAGCAGCTTTAACTGGACAATACTGCAGGTCACTCGGAGGAGTGCACAGATTACCACGTACAATTGAATAAACTAACCCACATTCATGCTGTCATACGAGCCATGTTTCCAACTGCAAATCAACAAAAAGGCAGCAAAAACACTCATTATAATAAATAGATAAAGGACGAGAAATCAAATTAAATAAAAAAAGAAATTCAATAAAAAATAGATTAATTAACACCAACAACAATTACAATAGCCTAACAAATGGGTGTTTAAAATATATTGGTGAGCTTCATGTTTTTGAGGAAGGCCTTCTTGTTATGATGACTGTGATGAAAAGGGCAGTGGTGGCTACTGATCAGAAGGTCGTGTGTTCAAGCCTCAGCTAGGATGAATAATATATATATATATATATTGTATAAAGCATTTATTTACTTTTGTTTTGAGGAATTGGGGGGTATTTAAAACACTTTGATGGATATCTATTGTCCCTTTACCCACGGGCGATGATAAGGGTGGGCAGGAGTGGACGGTGCCCATTGTCAGTATTTGTGCTCCTTTTTGATTGGCCAGACACAAACATCATTGAACAGTCTAATCAAGTGGCTTAACGTAGGGGAGAGAGGGGAACAACCTAACACATTTTGTATTTTGGCTAATTTCTCAAAGTATGTCTTAGTTAGGCTAACCATGTTTTCCCACAGGAAACATTGAAGTCTTTGCTATGATTAGATGGAATTACTACATTTCTGAACGTTACAGGTCTTTAGCAATTCAACTGAAAATAAAGGAAGTGAAATGTTACAGCTTGCCCCATTGGTGGGGTTCATTGTAACACATGGAGGGAAAGTTGTAAAACTGCCTAGGTTGTTTTAAAAATCGCTTTAAAGTATTTTTTTCTATACACTTTGTTATGCTACTAGCCAAATAAAATGTTCAGGACAACTATTGATCATATTCAGTTTGATAATATTTCAGATATGTCTATGTTTTGCCATCATATGATGGACTTCTTACTTTGTCACATATCGTCGCTCTACACTGAGGTCTCCGGTCCAGACCGGCAAGAAACTGTGTTTACAACCACATCGATCAAGACTACGACCCTTTATCTCAAACAATGTGTGAAAAGGATGGAACATTTCTAATTTCTCATGTTACATTATGTGATTTAGACTTGCAGAAACACATAGACCTAATCTGATAAATAAATCAGA
>JAOUQW010000024.1:2346234-2356453 GCA_028565825.1 Olivaichthys viedmensis | reverse complement strand
TGTAGAATAAGTCTGTAATGTAATGAAACGTGGAGAAGGTGAAAGGGGTGTGCAGACTTTCCGGCTTGACTGTATGAGGATATACTATGAGCTCATGACTAAAAGGTCTCGAGCAGCAGCAGTGGATAATGAAACCGTTCCTGAGTGCTTCCAAGAAGCACAGAGCCTCATGGTGAGTAGGATAGGTTGATGGATATGAGTTGAATGGAGGCCTCCACGAGCTGCATGTTAAATACTGCCCTTCTCACTGCACCCCACACCTCCAGCATTTCACACTTCCGCTTTCCACAGCCAATTAATCTTAACTTGCCCACGCAGATGGCACATTCGAATAAAAAATATGTATTAGTATTAAAAAAATATATATATTATAGCGCGTCTAAAACTGGCAATAAAGTGCCATAGAATGAAAAGTCCAAGCAAGCTATCTAAAGTATAAAGGACTAATAATCGAAGTGGATGCAATTAACCATACACTTTTACCATCCCATTCTGCTAATTGCCATGTGTGTATCCTGTGTAATGGCTGTGTTTACAAGCAAAGATTTTCGTAAAAAAAAATTTTCGTCGGAAGGGCGAAGGAATTAATTCTGATTGCAGATTCCAAATGAAGTGTTTTTATTTTGACTCTAAACTCTAAAAATGTATGTGCATGTGAGGTGCGCCGTTTAGTGTCAACCTTACTATAACACCGACAAGCGTGGGTCCTGTCAGAGCGTAACATGTAGCTAACCTTAGGTCAGCATGTTAGTTTTCAGTCACCTTGCTTGCGTTTTAAGGAGTCATAAATGACTGTATTTTCAGCATATCTTACTCTAAACGTACTTAGAGAAGGCGATATACTTGTCGAACTTAACAGAAGGCGAGAAGAAATCATGTCCCGCATCATTCTGCTTTGAAATACGAGTCCAACTTTCTGATTATATTTTACGTGAGGAATAAAGCACGACGTGGCGGGCTGTTATAGAAAATAACCAACAATGAGGTGGCTGCTGTTATAGAAAATTAATTAACACCTTCTGACCAATCGGAATCGAGAATTCAACACCGCTGGGGTCTAAATCTCTTTAAATGTGTAACATTAACTTTTTCCTCACAGGACCAGTTATCTTGCGACTGCCATGTTGGTGACGTAAACGCACATGCAGAATGCATACAAAGATTCAGAAGTTTACATGACGATTCTTCTTCTATTGAACTGATTTATAAATCGATTATCCACCTCCTTCGATCGGCTAGAAGTTTGGATCCGTTTGAATTTGACTTCGATTTGGGTGTACAGTTGAATGCTATTATAATTTGGATTATTAACAGGTTAAGCAGCCACATGTAAACATGGCTAACGAATAGCATTGTTCATGACTGACATCTCCACTATTTCACAAACATGACTTCCCTTTGCATTAGAAAATCCATTCGTGTTTGACTGAAGACCAAATTATCCTCAGACATCATTGCACCCTCCATCAGATCGAACATGACTGCTCTGCTCTTGACCAGTTCATCAGTTCAGTTGCATGCAGTAGACAATGACGCGTATTTCTCCACACAGCACAGTGCTAAAAGATCTCCCAGCCTTGCATTTGGTTCTCTTTTTTTGGTTATATTTGCTGGAGAACATTTATTTCCAAACGCAGATGTTTGCTTCCTGCGCAGAGAAGTGGATGCTCCACAGCGTGGCTTTGCCCGGGGGAAGGATAAACACTGTTTACCAGCCTGTAACAGAAGCGTGCGTGTGTGTGTGTGTGTGTGTGCGCACGTGTGTGTGTGTGTTTAAACAGAGCGCTTGTGTGTTTTCATGTGCGTGCGTGTTCAGCTCCAGGAGGCGAAGCAGATGGAGAGGGAGAGGCACCGGCAGCATTCTCCGCTCAGCCACCAGGAGCCCGAGTCTCCCCAGCTCCAGCAGCTCCCGGACACCCCGGCCAAAAGCCAGAGCCTAGGTCAGGAGGTCAATGGAGGGTCGGGGGTCAAGGGCAGCACGGCAGAGCGCGACTCGCCCCACTATGAGAGCCCCGAGCCAGAGAACGGCTCCGACTTTGGTCCTGCGGAAAACGAACAGACGGAGGCAGACCAGGCCACTGCAGCGGAACAGAGTAAAGATCTTAGGGGTTCTTTTAGTTCTGACCTGCTGTAACCCACAGTCCACTTTCATTTATCTTATGTAGGTAGATACAATAGGGTCCAAAAGCTCACTACTATGCATGAACTGTTTTTTGATTTCATCAGATATCAAAAACGAATACAATTTTATTAAATATTTCTCTCTGGGGGCTTTTACATGCAGCATTTAGTCTGTATAAATCTGGTCAATCTGATCCCCATTTTTCTTTTTAAAGGTGTGAACACAGCAATCTGACCAAAACAACCGCATTGGAATTGAACCAATCATGCACAAATCTGATATTATCTGGATTTTCTGGGCCGACAAAAAGTTCACATCCGATGTGTTTAAATGATTTATTTCATTAATTCGTAATATTAATTATTTATTTTTCTTGTTATTAAGCAGCTCCGTGATATCGGCGCTTGGTTGATTTCCGTGATTTAGACGTGCATTTGCAAACGGTTTACAATTTTCATTGCCACATTTCCAAAGAATGAAAGACTTTTGCAAGTACATTTCCAGTCCCGCCCCTTCTGAAATGTCCCTCGGCAAATGTTTTTGGTTTGCTTACATTTGTGTCGTGTGAAACCCATTCGGGCAGAATAGAAAACGAACCAAAAGTATCGATTTCACACGGACTAATAGGCGAGAAAGCTCCCTAAAAGAAAACGTAAGCACTGTAATACGTAACACATTAAGAGGAGCGTACTAAGAGACGACAATTAATGCTGTATGTTGGGATTGAAAAATGTGTCACCGTTTGCATGGTGCAAAAAAAAACAACAACCCAAAAAAGTATTTAGTGTGTGAACAGGATTTTCAGATATATATTTTTTCAGTTGCACATGTACCAAGGATTTCTCGAACAGGTCAAATGAAAATGCAAAATTCGAAAGAATGCGAATAATATATATATATATATATACTTTTCCCTCCAAGTGAAATATATGATCCAAGTTAACACATTATTTTCTCGGTAGGTGCAGCCGAGCACGGCTCACAAGCTCCTGAAGAAGAGGAGAGCCTGAATTATGAAGAGAAGGCTCAGGAAATAGTGCAGAGCATACTGCAGGAAGTGGTCAGCTCTGTGGCTGGAGGTAAGCTCTTGCACTCTTGGTTTGCAGCTTGCTATCCTGGAACAGTTATCGCCAGCTCTCTGTCTGTTTTGGAGCACTTCCCTCCTGCAGCTTAGAGGAACACTGTCTGCTGTTGTATACACAGTCTTAAAGGAATTATTTGGATAAATCAAGGGCGGTTGATTACACTGGAATGAATCTCTGCAGGGGATAAAGTTTAGCACATGGCACAGCCGGTGCCGTTTTCATACCCATACGTCTTAAATCTCCCTAATGGACCATGTACCATGTTCAACTGTGGTTAGATGCTAAAGAGAGTGAGGGAGGGGAGGCGGAGCCAGCGGCCACGCCCACCTCGCTGGAGGAGGAGGGGGGCCTGAGCAGCGATAGCGAGAACGTCCACGCCAACGGCATCCCTGGCACGCCCATCTCTGCCAGCTTCACTCCGTCCCTGCCCGACGACAGGCTGTCTGTCTCCTCCAGCGACACTCAGGTGAGTCATCGAGCTTCTGATTGGCCACTGGAGGAAATGCAAAGAGTGTCTTTCACCATGTAGCTGAATAAGTAACGTTAGGTGAAAATTGTGGAAGGGGAAAATCGCTTTTTTTAAACCGAGATCATCACGGCAAGACGATATCACAATTTTATCACGCTCTTTAAAGTTTCAGATGCGTTTGAATTGTTTAGTTGACTTATTTTGCTGATATTTAGCTTAAAGTTTTACATTTCTTAGGCGACCCTGGATCCACATAAAAATCTCCACCGACACCCATTTAGGTTGAATCTCAAATAGCGTCATGTTCACTATATATGCTCACCACAGGTTAAAACATAATTGCGTTGTAGAACCCACATAGTGCACTGTATGCCCAGTAGTAGACCATTTGAGATTCAACCACAGAAAAATTAGTCCAATAAGCACTTTTTTTAAATATTAAATTGAGACACAGTCTTAAAAATATGTGAAAATAATAACATTTGCCCTTTATGACACATTTATTCAGAGCCCTTTTCCTACATCAAGCGACACAAAGGACATTGGGAAACACGTTTCCATATACATGCGTTAGGCAACTAAAAGATTTGAAATATTCTGAAATTTTGAGGAGTATTCATTCAAATAGTGGATTTCACTCTGACAGCCCTACATGTACTGCAGATCCCCCAATCTTGTAAGAGCAGTGGACAAAAATAGTGTAGCACAATGCATTTAATACACAGGACAGCATAGATAACTACTATACTGTACAGAACAACTCGAGCCGCATCAGGTTAAGTTTTGAATTAGCATATTTCCCTATATTTGTAAATGATGCTTATACTGTATAGTGTTTTATTTATTTATTGTGGAGAGGCTTTTTCTTCAATCTTTGTGGTATTTCTTTATCATTTGCCACCTCGCACTATGCCTGCCTATAATAAGGTAATATGTCAGTCGGGTTTCAACATAATTCACTCTGGTACTGAAGTTGTATCTGGTGGGAGTTTTATAGCCAGTGCTGCGCCCGTGCCTATTAATCTTTCATCTTTGGAGGCGACCAAATTGTGAGAGTTCCCATCTTTTTGTCTCTTTGCTATAGGAATCCGGTGCTCCAGCCGGGCCTGCGCCGGGTGCGAAGTTCTCCCACATTTTGCAAAAAGACGCCTTCCTGGTATTCCGCTCCCTCTGCAAGTTATCCATGAAGCCCCTTTCTGACGGCCCGCCCGATCCAAAGCAAGTCTGCTCTTATTCAACAGCTGTGGTTGAACAAATTCACTTAGAAGTATCCATAACGATTTTCCTGTGGACAGAATAGGCGGAAGAAAGATGATCAGATTCCGTACTTATCTCAGATCTCAACATTTGATTGGCTGATATGGTCTGCTGGTTGGATTCAGAGAAGAATCAGATTATGCGTATAAGATTTGCTTAACAGGATGTATGAATCTGGCTCCTGAATGTAATTTAATTCAGCGTACAGTACTGCAAAAAGTCAGAGAGCACCCTTTTGTTTATTCAGTTTTCAATCAAATGGCCATTCGGTGCTTTTTGTTAATGATTTGGTGGCAAACAAGAACGATGGAGAAAATGTATTTCATGTTAAATCAGTCCTCAACACGAAGTACATTATAAAATCTGTAAATATTTCATTTGTAATGCTGGACTTTTGGTCATTCCATTCATCCAGTTACCATCAAACCAGTACGTTACAGCCGTTTCATGCAAGTGGAGTTCATTTGCATAAATAAGTGATAAAACTATTAGACTATTAGTGTAATCGTATATTAAATACACATTTACAGGATTATTGTGACACCAAAAAGGTATTAATGTGTTACTTGCATGGCTGTTTGACTGAACATGGAAATGAATGTACTGTAACGTTATTGTTTACCACCAAATCATTAACAAAAAATGGCCGTTTGATTGAAAGCTGAAGAAACACAAGGGTGCTCTCTGACTTTTACACAGTACTGCATATCATTCATTGTTATAACAGGCAAAGGCACTGCTATAGAGGTTTTTACCCTGGTGGTCCTAGACCACTTTATACCCCCTTGTTATAATAGTTATTATGAGGAAACAAACAGAATTAGCTGAGCTAAGCTGGATCGTCTTGGAGGATGATGAACCCTATGGCTGCAGTGTCCAAGGCCCGGTCAACTGCTTGTGTTTTAAACCCATTAACCCTACTCCATTCTTACTAGAGACGTGAGTAGATCCGCCTTGCTCATTCCTGTCCGCCATCAGAGATGGTTAGAAGAAAACCTGTGGCGGCTCTGCATTGATTTATTTTTTTCGATGTAGGTTTTATGTTTGAGGGACAGAGAGCTCTTTCACCTCGGCAGATTTACATCAGGGCTGCTCTGGGACACGAGGTTCAGGTTTGGTCAAAATGATGTTTGTCAGCCGTGACTCGGAGGTGAACAGGAAGTGATCTGCGTGCACCAGAGATTTCTCACAGTGATCCTCGCATACGAGTCAGTCAGGTTTTCAGAGGTCTATTATAAGGTGTGTCACCTTCTTGCTTAGCAGAAGAGGGTTTTAATGAGGCTCTTTGAGTTTTCTTTCATTAATGCAGTTGGTTATCCAGTTTCGTGCAGCTTATTTGCGCTTGCCTTGCTTTGCTGTTTATTTAAGTCATTTTTGGCTTTTGTTTAGATTTTGTACGCCGCCGAGAGTGCTTCTTCAGCGCCACGTTAATTGCGTGTCTGTAAAAAATTCTAAATTTTTTTTTTTAAACATAAAAAAAAAAGAAAAGAAGTGGAGGTGGAAGCCTTGAAGGAAAACTCAAGTTTGATTTTTATATTCTCGGTATAAGCGAGCGTTCAATGCAAAGGTTCTCGCTGAACACTTAGCCGCCCACTCAAGCTCTAACTTTCTTCTATAACAGTTCCGTTCAGGAGCGTCAAACTTTTTCTGGGCTCACCTGCAGAATTTAGTGCTGTACCTGGTTTTAACACTCATCATCTAATTATCAGGAACTTTAGAACTTTGGATGTAGTCTGTTCTGAAGTGATTATGACTAATCCCTACTCCCTGCAAAGGCTACACCCTCAGTCCATCAATAATCCATTCAGAAGGGCCTTTTGAAGTAAATCTTTTTCAACGACCCTAGAAATGGCTGTCGCAAGCCCTTCAAAGTCCCCTGCCTAGGCTTAATCGCTTCAGAATGGAGTGCTCTATTGAATTGTATGTTACAGCAGGAAAAAAAAACACTAAACTCTGCAGTTCTGTGGCACTCCAGGACATGAGTGTGATGTGCCTGGTGTTACACGTGTTACGTACTCGACAACGACAACAGCTCTATTGAATGCAGCCCATGGTTTCACGTTCACACACGTATGCTTGTTCTTGGCAGACAAAGCTTAATGTACCTCATCAATTGCATCAATACACACACGTCTATATCTAACCCTGTTCTCTTGGTCTCCAGATCTCACGAGCTGCGCTCCAAGGTGCTCTCGCTGCAGCTGCTGCTCTCCATCCTGCAGAACGCAGGCCCCATCTTCAAGACCAACGAGATGTTCATCAACGCCATCAAGCAGTACCTGTGCGTGGCGCTGTCCAAGAATGGCGTCTCCTCCGTCCCCGAGGTCTTTGAGCTCTCCCTGTCCATTTTCCTCACGCTCCTGTCCAACTTCAAAACCCACCTCAAGATGCAGATCGAGGTACCGAGTGCAGTCCTCCTTCCCTCATGAAGCATTCATACTACTTCTGCCGCTGCCATTAGCCTGCTGACAGTGCAGATTTATCCGCGTCGGGCTCATTGTGACAGCTTGTAATTCAGTCCCAGACTGTGTGTGGGTGTGTGAATGAGTGTGAGAGACTCTCAGTCATAATAAACCAGACTGCGAGGACTTCATCATCCACGTTTATTCAGTAGGATTGCGAATTGATAGTCCGTCGCGTATTAGTACCACGTGCTGTGTAAACCGATCATTCCTTTATTCCTTTGCTAATCCATTAAACTTGGTAATCATATATGAATTCACTGTTTCCCCCTCAGGTGTTTTTCAAAGAGATTTTCCTGTACATCCTCGAGACGTCCACAAGCTCGTACGACCACAAATGGATGGTCATTCAGACCCTCACCAGAATATGTGCTGGTATGAAACAAGTGCATCTACCGCTGATGTATTGCTTTCAACATTACATTGCTCAAAGGGCTATACATTAGTTGTTAGTGGGCGTTTCTGATTTGTGTTTACTGCTAATTGCATGCTTTCCCTGGTAGTGCCTAGATAGTGCACTACCATATAGTCTTCACGGGCAAGATTTTTCTTGTATGTGGGTCGATGTGTCAAATGTGTTTTTTTTTCTTTCTTAAAGCAAAGCTTTTTTGATCTCTATATCGTAAAAAACAACCACCTTCTTTTCGCAAGTAACTTAAACCCCTTTTATTGTAATGAACAGGCTACGACGATCGGTAAACGACACGTGCACCAGCGTGATTTTTAAGCTAACTACTTAGTTTAACATTTACAGCATTTGACGTTACGATCTGTTACAGGTTGTTCACAAACTCGCTCCGAATTCCTGCAATCTCGGATGTTTCCACAAGCAACATTTTTCGTTTTATGTCCTGATGTATTTGAAGCAATACATCGCAACAGTCAGTTTGTACTCCTTGACCACTACTTGACCAGGAACGAATATCTGATACAGTAGGAACCAAAAATAAAAGGACTCTTAATGTTTCACAGCATCCCGCCGTCCCCCACTTTTATTGGTACTTTGGTTCAGTTCTCATTTGCATGAAGTTAAACTCGACTCCCTGAAAATGAACAATGCTTTGTAGTGCAGAGTTAAAGCTGAATTTGTTCTTCCAGAGCTTTTTACTATATAAACCTGGGATTTTCCATTTCTGTCGCAGATGCTCAGGGTGTGGTGGATATCTATGTGAATTATGACTGTGACCTGAATGCTGCTAATATATTTGAGAGGCTGGTGAATGACCTGTCCAAGATTGCACAGGGTCGAGCAGGCCATGAGCTGGGCACAACCCCGCTGCAGGTAAATCTAATCCTTTCATGTTTATTTGAATTATTCATACTCTTGTCATACAACACTTCGCATAAGCGAATGTGACGGAAATCAAAGTTTTGCGTTTGAGTATTTTTGGTAATGATAATGGCTTGACGGACAGTATTTATGAGAGAGCACTCCCCCGGCTGTGTTATGAATCGAGTCTGCTCTGATCTCCAGGAGCTGACTTTGAGGAAGAAAGGCCTGGAGTGTCTCGTCTCAATCCTCAAGTGCATGGTGGAGTGGAGTAAGGATCAATACGTGAACCCTAACTCTCAGACCAGCCTCGGTAAGTCACCCCCTCGAGCACCTTTTTAATGACTTCTGAATAAACCCCTTTGTCTATGTAGTGTTACCTTAGATAAGAAATGAGCATTATGATGGTGAATGGGATTGAAGAAACAAAAGCTACTTATAAAGTAAATTACTAGGTTTTATTGCTATATAATGACATGTATAAGGACAAAAAGTAAGCTTAACCATACATTATGTCAAATAAAAATGGTACATTGATGCAAATTAAACAGCGAAGCAGTGTAGATATTGATCTTTTCTCTAGGCAGACAGAATTTAGGGAGGGGCGTGTCTTATACTCGTTCATGACGAACGACTATTTCACATGTTTTAGGAAAGATTTGACTCAAATTTGTGACGTGGACCGTCATTTATTTATTTTTGTTTTTTTACATCAAGCGATTAACTATACTTACGGAAGTTCTTGTGTTAAACACTGTTGCTTGTGCTGGTCGAACTAATAAACTGTATTTGAGAAAAATCCAGTGCCTCCGAGCAAATACAGGAAATGATCGCAGCAAACAAACACGAGAGCGCTTGCTAATCAGGGGAAGCACAAATAGCCCCAAACGATGAAGCACACAGGCTTGGGAGTTTATCCTGGATCAACAGCTTCTTATCTGGGTGGTGTTTTTTTTTTTTTTTCTTCTTGCCAAACACAAGGCTTCTGTATTCATTTGTATTCATCTGTATTCATTTGTTTAAAGATGGAAACAGGCTCGGTCATAAGCAATACAAGTTATATCAGACCAAAGAACTGTAGTTCCGCTGTACAACGCGGTGGGTGTAATTAGGTCTGTTTGGGAACATCAATCTTGTCTGTGAAGTCTGCTCTTCTTATGTCATCATTGCTCTTGTGTCGTTTGTTCTTTGTCCACATGGCTCACATCAAAGGAAGAGCAGGTATTACACGAGTGGTTGTGAATTTCCTAGCCTTGTTGCTGTAGTAACTCTAGGCCTGATTTTAAAGGCTAGTTGATGAAGGGTTAGAACCATAGATGTACAGTGGGGTCCAAAAGTCTGAGATTATATTGAAAATCCAGCACCAATGTTTCACTGTTTTGATCCACTGTGGTATCAATCTCTCTTCTGTTCGTCTCCTTAAATAAACCCTTCTGTTACTGCCATAAATCCCAAACTTGGATTCATCAGTAATTCAGACTTTTTTCCAGTGATCCACTGTGAAATGCTGCTATGTCTTAGCCCATGCCAAGCGTTTGGCCTTGTTTCCCTTCC
>JAOUQW010000024.1:2316589-2335251 GCA_028565825.1 Olivaichthys viedmensis | reverse complement strand
TGTGTGTGTGTGTGTGTGTGTGTGTGTGTGTGTGTGTGTGTGTGTGTGTGTGTGTGTGTGTGTGTGTGTGTGTGCGCCTCAGAGGTCTGACGGTGATGTTTGAGGTGATGAAGACTTACGGTCATACGTACGAGAAACACTGGTGGCAAGACCTGTTCCGTATCGTCTTCAGAATCTTCGACAACATGAAGCTGCCAGAGCAGCAGACAGAGGTAAATAATAATAAACGTCCATGTTTCTGGACTTGTTTGTAGACGTTTAGAACGGTTATGTAACTCTGTTGTAATAATAATAATGTAAAGCTGATGTTCAGTGCTGTGTGTGTTTGTGCAGAAAGCGGAGTGGATGACCACAACCTGCAACCACGCACTTTACGCCATCTGTGACGTCTTCACACAGTACTTCGAGTCTCTCAGTGATGTTCTGCTGGACAACATCCTCTCTCAGCTCTACTGGTGTGTGCAGCAAGGTGAGAATCCCATACACACACACACACACACACACTTACGTTTTCCCTTAGAGCGACAATGTACCCTGTACCCTGCTGCAGTTCCCTTTTTCTCTTTTTCTCTCACTATTATTTCTCTGTTAATTCCTCTCTAATAGAGCTGTACTGTGACAGGAAGTCTAAAACAGTTCTTCTTTTGTGCTACACTAATAATAACACACAGATATTCACTTTACTGTAGATTTTTCTCATGGTTCCACCCTGACTCTCTTTATCACCCCTTCATCATTGCAGATAATGAGCAGCTGGCCAGGTCGGGAACCAACTGCTTGGAGAATGTGGTGATCCTGAATGGAGAGAAGTTCACGCTCGAGACCTGGGACAAGACCTGCAACTGCATGCTGGACATTTTCAAGACCACCATCCCACACGCGTGAGTTCCTGCTTCACTCCTCAGCTCGGATCTCAGTGTGGAGTCGGTGAACGGCAGGTGTGTGCTGTTTGAACGAGGGATTATTCTATTGTTTTTGTCCTGTCTTATTCTCAGGTTGTTGACGTGGAGGCCGGCTGGTGCGGATGGCGATCATGTGACTCAGCTGGACTCGGACAAACAGCTGGTACGCAAAAGAGAGTTCCCCGTTTGTAGCAAAAAGCAGAACCGGTTGCTTTTTATGATAATTTTTAGGAGAAAACCATGCACAGTAGTTCTCCTTTAGTGTTTTTTTTTCTTGTTTTTTTCTTCCACCTTGTTCCTGCTCCACCGGAATGAACCCAGTTAAACATTACTGAAAATTAGTCAAAAAAAGAAAAGAAAAGGTTATTTATTTATTTAGTGTTGTCCACTACCAAGATCTGTCTTTACTTGCATCCTTTATCAAAATCTGATACTGAATTAGATCATTTCCTGTTTGCATTTCAAAATTGTGATGATATTTCATTCCAACGGTAACACATGTTTGCTCCTTAACTCGGTATTAATATCAATAAGGCCAGTGGTGGACCTCGAGACATTTGGACTATCATCAGTTAATAAAATATTTTTAACGTGTATAGGTGAAAGATTTAGAACACCAATATATATATATATATATATATATGTTTAGTATTTTTGTTTAAACAAGCAATGGACTCGTTTTAAATGCTCTAAAATGATCATATCCAAGTTAGGAATAGCTATAAGTGAATTCAGAAATGTTTGTGGCAATTAAATAAGCAAAAAATATTAAACAAGTGTTCCACCAAATACCTAAATCTTTGTGTTTAAGGACTTATTAACTGGCTGCTCTCAGATCCTAATGGTACTCTAAATGATGCTTTATTAAGGCCAGGTGCACTTGGAGGGTAAACCAGTTAAACCTATGCATAAAAGGCTCCGAGACAGAGCTAGCATCAATTATAAGACAATGTTGTATGCTACAAGTGCCTAATTGTGTCTTATATCTATGGGGCTTAACTGGTTTACCCTCTATGTGCGCCTGCCTTTTAATAAAGCATTTGCACTAATAGTGATTAGTCTGTCATAAAGCATTAAAACCGCCAAGTGTTCAAAAACCTTTGACTGACAGTGTAAAGTATTCAGATTTTTGGACCTTTTCGTGCCTATATCATTACTGAATATCGCTAGCGGTATACATCATGGCAGCATTTGATCGTGTGTGACTCTTGCAGGACTCCATGTCTCAGAAGTCTGTGGACGTCCAGACTCGGGCAGAGGACCAGCAGTCTATAAGCAGTATGGAGAAGGTGCTGGCAGAGAATCGGAGACAGAGTCAGTTCAATATGGCTTCAGGCAAGTTCAGCACTGCTCAGTACTGAAACCAACACAAGTCACAAAGTGCCTGGTTTATTAGCGGTGCTAATCAGGTTTGCAGATACCGCACGCTTCGCAAGCACTTGTGCTTAAGTGTTCATTTTTAATCAAACTCACTTTGGCAGTTTGAGAATGTGCTCAGGATGTTATTGCAATGCACACTCAATTTAAGCCATAGGTATGGGGTGTGTGCCTCTCCTTCCCAAACGATGCACATCCAACAATCTACTACAGTTCAGTGCAGTGCGGTACGGTACGATGCGATACAGTGTAGAGCACAGCGCCGAAGGAAATTCATTTCATAACGTTTCTAAATAGTAGTATACTAGTAATAGAGCCATGCATGTGGTATCGGACTTTACAGATACAGAGACTTTGATCCATTCGGGCTCTAGACTTTTGCCCGACACATGCAGCTTTAAATCAGTTCAGCCTTATTGTAAATATTAGGAAAATAACAATATATTAGGGAGACCGATAGCTGCAGGGGTGGCAGTGGCAACCGGAAATAAACCTGTGCTATTTTGCGCATGCATGGATTTGACTTGCGTCCAGCTGCCATGGCCTGTGGCTCTTCTCTATGGCAAAAACACAATTTTTTCATTTTTAATGCATGTTGAATTACTTACACTAGATAATGACGCCATCTTTTCAATGAATTCAAAAACATTGGCTAATTTAGTCGATTTCCCATTTTTCTGAAGCTGTCATCTGCTCCTTATGTTCCTGGTAAAATCAGTTTTGTCTTCTAATGTATAGAGCAATTCATCTCTTCCTTTTTTTTTTTTAAATGACATTTTTTCCCCCAAAGTGAGCATAAATGGTCACTTTGTTGCCATCGTGTTAGAGTTGCTTAGTGACTTTGAATTGCACGGCTACAGCCATTGACAGATTCATTTCCAGTCGCCGTAGCTGTCCTTACAGCCCGAAGTCGCTACTGAGACCAGTGCGTGAATTCCAATCGGTGAATCCTTCCGGCTCTAATATAAGACTGAATAGCACCGGAGCAGTGTGTGTGTGTGTGAGCGTGAGTTAAGGCAAGATGTTTACTGAGGCTGTGCTCTGCGTGTGTCCTGCAGAAGTCCAGGAGCAGAGGCTTTTTGCAGCGCTGCTCATAAAGTGCGTGGTGCAGCTGGAGCTCATCCAGACCATCGACAACATCGTCTTCTTTCCAGCCACCAGCAAGAAGGAGGACGCTGAGAACTTTGCAGCAGCGCAGGTCCTGAAATATCCCTTAGCTTACCTACCAAATAAAACGAAACTTGCATGCTTAAATTGTGTCTGTGCATTGTGCAGAGGGACGCTCTGGGTGCCGATGTCCATGTGGGCACTCAGGATCAGGGAATGTACCGCTACCTGACCTCGGAGCAGCTGTTTAAACTGCTGGACTGCCTGCTGGAGTCGCATCGCTTTGCTAAAGCCTTCAACTCCAATAACGAGCAGAGGACTGCGCTCTGGAAGGCTGGTCTGCATCTACTCTCTGTTTTTACTGCGCTTTGATGGAGTTACACACTTCCCGCTGGTTCACCAGCTCATGCCAAAAGTGTATACCAAATGCTAATGAGTTCTTACTCTAGTCTTCGTTTTAATAATGAAGGGTCTTTGAAAGAACGCCACGTCTGGCATGGCGTACTTCCATACTGCATCTCATTTGGTTTTTGACTCGCTTAAAAAAACTAAAACAAAGCAACAACTCGGAGCTGATTAGCAGTTTGTCCGAGATGCAACGGATTCTGATCCCAGTTCTATCAAATGTACAAAATTTCCTACATTTTGTGAGACATATTGTTTACCGTGTCTTCAAATATCAGTGTGAGATTTTTTGCCGTATCGCCCACCCCTAGAACAAAGCCCGTATATTGTAAATCCCACTGTGACGCATCAGAAAACAGCCGAGGTTAACAAAAACAAACCTTACTTGTAATTGTGTGTGTGTGGCTTTTGAGTTTCCAGATTTTCGGAGACGTAGACAGAACACACACTACAGATATCTGATAGATCTTCTTGTATCGTCTAATATAAATACTTTAGGCATCTGGTTAGTGTATTGATTCAATGTGTGTGTGTGTGTGTCAGGTTTCAAAGGGAAGTCCAAACCCAACCTGCTGAAACAGGAGACGAGCAGTCTGGCCTGTGGCCTACGCATTCTCTTCCGCATGTACACAGACCCAAGTAGGCAGGACGCCTGGGAGGAGGTGCAGAGACGCCTGCTCAAGTAAGCCGTCACCGTCTCTCACACAGTAGACGTCCATCATACGTCTGCTGATGATCTTGTTGTATTGTGTACATGTCTTGAAGTCCAATGTGATTTTGTAGAACTTCCTCTGTTCCTCAAGTGCTCATTACTGGATATTTATGCAAAGGCATAAACATAATTAGTTCTGTATATATTCATCAGTTGAGGTTTTTATTTATATTGGTGTTTTCTTGAGTCATGGATTTTTATCAGAGAGTCGAACGCAAGCTTCTGTTGTTTAAGTTATGCCAAACGTCAGAGCCGCGATGGCGCCATGCTTCAAGACGATTTGTGTCCTGTGTTTACGTGCAAGCTGGACCGGATTGGATAATGTGTCCTATTTAGCCGATACCAATCCAGCGTTTCAGGGCAATATTGCTACGATTGGTCCATCCATAAATTTCAGGGATTTTGAAAATAATTTGTAATGCTTCCTCCCAGCAACATCTAAATGCTACTAATGGGACTTCAGTATGGCTACATCGACGAGTCTAAATGTTAGCAGAGTCTGACTGAATGTAATAAAGGTGATAAATGGTTCATATAGACAGAGCCATATGAATCTTTTCTTATTTTTTTTATGGTGAGAGACAAAGCCATATGATTTAAGCTTTCCATAAGTGTGTATGTAAACTTATTTGATCTTAACTGTTAAAGTGTAGTGTATAGAAAAGGCTTTCAGCTGGTCCCAGACACAATAAAGACAATTTACAGCAAACCGTAACACATTCAAGAGCACACGAGCGACAGATTCTCCCTGCGCTGGTTCCACATGGTCTTCGTGGTACACTAACTGCAAAGGGAGCGAAGTCATTCTCGACCCAGCAGCCTCGGTGTGGCCATCAGAGGAAACAATATGCAGCCATGAGTCTAAAAAAAATGGAATAGTAGTAAACTAGGCTTTTTTGTAATCAAATCAGCTGCAGTGAGTTTGGTTGATTTCCGAAGCAGGACGTCGAGGACAGGTTAGTTTTTACGATTCGGTGACATGATGTGCCTTGTGATATGGTTCATCCTCATGATGGAAGTGTTTATTCAGGTGTGGATAAGCTGTAGCTATAAGGGGTGAGCAATGATGTGAGTCTGTATAAGGGGCCCTAATGTGCGCCAGCAAACGTACCCCGACCCAATCACACTGCACTGTTCACAGCAAACCAACTGGCTCACCCACGGACTCGTGTTGCTTGAGTGAGTTAAATTTTAATCCTTCCATCAGCATGATGCGAAAGGAACCCGGATTTGCCGGACCGGACTTGTTAAACATTAACGCCTTGAAAATTCAAAAAGCAATTTAGCCAGAAAGGCCCGTCACTGCCATGAATTTACAACGCTGTGTGTGCGTCAGTGTGTGTGCGCAGAGCTCTCAGAAATGATGTAGACTTGATTACAGGGGAGCACTGACCCCGGGTGAAGGGGATTTGCCCTGGCGATTAGGTGATGGAGATTTGAGTGAGTAGGAGGCTGAAGGGCAGATGGGGATTACAGATGATGTGTAAAGCACAGATCTGATGCTTTCACTTGACTATATATGACTATAGGCATGTGCCAGTATAAAATTCAGCAACACTTTATTTGGACAGTCCACTTTAGACACACTACAGTCAACTAACCATCTATAGACTGTCAACAACCTGTCAGGTCCTCGTCACGAACGAGCCCGTCAACAAATTCTCAACGTCAACAGTTTACGGTTATTGATGTGTAGTAGATCATCTATAGACTATCAACTTCTCCCTTTTTGCGTTCGCTTTGTTTGGATAGTCCAGTTTATGGCTGTTGATGTTTAGCAGAATGGATACAATTTATGGTTTGTGGAGCGTCTAAAGCGGACTATCCAAATAAAGTGTTACCTAAAAAAAAATTATATCTTGATAATCAGCCACCCTTTTATCACAGTTTATGATGTAAGCGAACAATTCAAATAAATACGTCTATAAAAAAAATCAAAACACAACTATAAATTAGCACTATAAATCCAGAGCGTGTCGAAAACCGCGGTATGTCGTATAACCGATTATCGGCACGTCTGTGTCTGATATGAGAGTTTAGCATTTCCATGAACAAATCAAGGAGCTATAGCTGAGGGGTTGCTGTGCCTTTCACTGTCTTCAGTATTTAAAGTGAGATTTAATAAAACAATTTTTTTTAAAAGACACACTAAAGTTTCAACCCTTCACATGTCCATTTCTGTAAATCTCTGGTGTTTTGAAGCATCTAGTTGTATGACTCAAACAGGCTTTTAGCTGCACTTAATGAGTTCAATATAGTCGCTGTCCAAAGAAAAACGTGTATCTCCACTTTGTTTTTTACTTTTTATCACATATGGAATGTGGGTAAAAACCTCAGTCTACCCCACAGCAGTTAAACATCTAAATGACCAATGAAAAGCCGACACGTCACACCGTCAACTTCAGATTTATTGTGTACGATTAATGATATGAAAAAGTGTTTTTTCGTGTTCTTGAAAAACTGGAATTTTGGAGATGCATGCTTTTCATTGGACGGCGAAGATATGTAAAATAACCGAGCGTTCTTATCTCTCCGTGTTGTGCAGCGTTTGCAGCGATGCCGTGGCTTATTTCCTTACACTGACGTCGGAGAGCCACCGTGAGGCCTGGACCAACCTGCTGCTCCTCTTCCTCACCAGAGTGCTGAAGATCAGCGACGACAGGGTGGGTGCTGCTCAGAACGTTCAGCCCCGATTTGAGAGCTGAACAATCATTTAATCAGACGTAGAAGTCACTTAACGCATGAAGTGCACATAATAACAATCACTGAGGATGGTAAAGGTTGTACTCCTGGCTCTGAAAACATATTTCATCCAAAATCAAATCCTCTAGCACGGAGACAGCCTATTGTAGACCGTGGCCAATAGAACAAAGCGATACAAGTATCGGCTGAAAAAAAACAATCAAAGCAAGGAAGTTTTGTTAGCATCAGCATTAGCAACGTGGACAAACCCATGATGAAGCGGACGTCATATCCAATACAGCTCAATTATGCTGCTAATGAATGACTGAGTCAAGAGAGAAGAGGGTTTAATCAGACACTCAGGATAAGCGATAATGAGAAGAGGAAGTAGTGATTACCCAAAATCCAGCCTGTTTTCCTCAAACCCCCACATGCCCTTCATTCCACATAAAAGCTCGTCTGTCTAAGGAAAAATTATTTGTTTTCCAGTGAAATGGGATGGTTCGCTTTTAATCCTTTAATTCTCTCCCCATGTAAGAATACTTTGTCATTATTGAGCGTGCGCTGATCATTTTCAGATCGCTATAGCTTTATAATTGTATGTGTGTGTGTGTGTGTTCTGTGCTCAGTTCAAGGCTCACGCCACCCATTACTACCCCCTGCTGTGCGAGATCATGCAGTTCGACCTGATCCCCGAGCTGAGAGCCGTGCTGAGGAAGTTCTTCCTGCGCATCGGGCTCGTGTTCCACATCTCTCAGACTCTGGAGCCGGAGCCAGAGGCCTAGAAACGGCAACACGCACTCGGCCGAAATCATCCGAACGCCCCTTGTTCTCGTTTTATCTGCCGTCCAACCGGTTTAGAACCGTAATCTAATCTCTCCCCAAACGAAGGGCACTGCGGAGGCCCAGAAAAGGATGGGACTGGAAGCTTGTAGAAGAGCGTGTTGATGGTACTGGTGGCAACATTCTAGACTATACCGGGTCTAGAGTGGACATGATCGTGGGCTTTGTACAAGACTCCTAATCATCTACAGGATCACACTGGCGATTGTAACGACAACTATTCAGAACGGTGCGTTACTTGCTTCGTTTTCAACATAATCCCGAAAGCTTTCTAAAGAATGATGAACGGTTTCGCCACCGAGCAAACCATCAGCAATTAGTTCAAACGATGACCATTCTAACGTCCCTTTTTCTTTTCTTTCCGTTTATTTGGCACCGCTAATGGCTAACATTAGAATGAATAGCTCCCTTGGATTAAACTAGTTGTACAGAAAAGCGGCTTTGTAATATAATCCCATAACATTAGTTTTTATTTCTCAATCTTTTTGGGGGGGGGTTTCCGCTGGATTTGCTGCACTCGTTTTCCTTTTTCAAATGCACTGGAGATTTTTACTTTTGTGATAATTTATTTAACTACGCCATCTCTCCCCGATTGAGATTTCTAATTGATACCATATCAACTATATATATACACACACTATATATAGTTAAATTATTCCATTTTATATATGTACTGATGCTTTTTTTAAAGTAAACGTATGAGGAAGGCAACATCTGGCACCCTTCGAAACTGGAACTTGAGGAGGAAAAAAGATTGCACCCGAATCACTGGTCTATATAATCCTGACGTAAGCTTCACTCTATGTGTACAAATTTCAACAACAAAAAAAAAAATCTAATATATTTCAATCTTCTCTTTGGTTTGGGGCTGTATTGTATAGAACATACTGAATCATGCGCTTTAAGACGGTTGAGCTGAAGCATTCCTGGTTACGGTGGACAAGTGTATAATGGTACAGCACTGTAAAGTTTTCTATGTGGAATAAACGATCTGTACAACTGTGTACAATACCGGTCATCATCCCACACATCCTGAACAGGCCGTATAGGTCAATAAAGTTTCTCAAATTGCTTTATTTGTGCAACTGAATGGTGAATAATTCACTTTCTCCAACAGTGAGTGCAATAATAATACATGCACCATAATAGATTTGAGCAGTTAGATACAATATCGGGCTGGGATATACGATGATATTAATATTGGGATAAATTACAGGTAGGGTCAGTGTTATAAAACTGATTGGATGTTCTCCCCCTTTCCATAAACTATGGCCCCACAATTAAAAAAAACTAAAGCGGTTTTAAGGAGATAAAAATTCTGCTAGAAGTTTAAAAATCTCAGAAATTAAACCCTTTAGGGCGTGATTCAAACGTGACCTCTCGCGCACTCACACATGGAGAGTATGAGAGTGTGGGTAATATTTATTACTAATATTAGTAGTACTTCAAGACATTTGGTTTTTATTTATATATAAATAAAACAAATGTCTTGTAGAAGTACTACTAAGACTTGTTTTTATATTCGTACAATTCTTAGAAAGCCCATTGTGAAATAAAGAAATAAACTATAAGAAAAAAGTTGAAATCTAGAACCCTAAGGAGTTATTTGGCTTGTTCCTCCTGAGGAACCCTACAACAGCGCGTTTCCCTTTCAGAAAGGATTACAGGGAGCACTGACCCCAGGTGAAGGGGATTTGGCCTGGTAATTAGGAGGCAGAAGGGGATTACAGATGATGTGTAAAGCACAGATCTGATGCTTTCACTTTTACAAGCACTGTTCATGTCTGTTTTTAATGGAGGTCATGGCAAAATAACGAGGTCACCGTGACCGATTTTGCCAGGGGAGAACCAGAATAGCGAAAGGCTGTGAGGGCAGTCGTGTTTCTTGTGGTTAAAAGGACCCTCATTATGAACAATAGCTGGAAATGTTCAGTGTGAAGAGAGCAGGAGGAGGACAGCAGGCCATGACGCCACAGAGTAAACCACTGCTTTCACGTTGGGTTTTGTGTAGAGAAAAATCAGGTCAGAAGAAAAAGGCGACGGTTACCTGCAGTGCTAACCACTGTTCCAACATTCAGCCCGACTCCTTTCATACTGAATCTATGAATTTTAAGGATTAAGAACTTTTAACCCAGTAATCGGGTTCTTCAGCGCATGTTTTTCATTTTTCACAAGACAACCTGAAGCAATCATTAGCTAATTTAAAGAGCTAAAACTTAACATACCATAATTAATTAATTAATTGCACTCAACAAGCATAGATGACAAAGACTCAAAAATAATTTATTTCATAAAAAATACATGTCTCCTTTACAATCATGTTGTACATACAATAAAAAAAAAGTAAGCCAGCCATCTGCGTTCTCCAAAATCTGTGCAAGAGTCAGTGCACACACACACACACAAATCCTCTCAGGCTCTGCTGGCTGGCAGGAGGCTCAGACACACTGGCTGATTCTGCTCCTCTGAGACTCACCTGCTCTCTGTGTGGCTTTAGACCTGCGTGGCCTGTGCAACTGTCTCACTGCGTCACACTTCATTCTCAAAGAGCAACTCGACCAACATACAAAAAGAAACAAACCAACCAGCACAGATAAAAAAATAAAAAAAAAATGTAAACACACCTCATTGGTTTTAATGGGGTAAGTGCACCTCAGTGTTTAGCCGTGGTAAGTGGACGGTCCGTTCCATTCGTCTCTCGGCGGGTTGCGACTGGACGGCCTTCGGCCTGCCATCAGCTTCTTCAGCGTCTCTGTGGTGCCGGGGCGGAGCCAGGCCTCCGTGGCGACTGTTGTTGTGGAAACACGACGGACAGGGGGAGGAGATGGAGTCCGCTGCCACAGGTCGTCCTCTTCATCAGCGGATATTTCTCCTACAGAGGAAAGACAATTACCATCTTTAATTAAAATATCCAGCATTCCTCATCTAAACGTCCAGTGATAAAAGATAAGCTCTCTCTCTGTGGCATGCCGTTTCTTTCTACCAGAAAGGGACCCAACTGTTCAACTAACAAAGACCTGATCGTGACAAACAGCTCCAGCTCGGTTTTGCTCACGAAACTGATTTGCGTCGAGGACTGGGGACAAGCTCAATGCAGCCAAACAAGAAGGACGTGCTTCCTAAACAAACTAGAAATCATTTAATGAGAAGAGGCGGTGGTACACAGTCAGACGAGGAGCTGAAGATTAGATGGTATAATTATCATTTACTTTTGTTTTTTTATTACTTTTTATGATTTGCTTGCTAGCAACTAACTGACAGCTTGGCAACAAACTCAAAAGCAGAAGCAGAGCGAACAGTATTCTTCTTCAAGGTTTCCTCATCGGCACAAATCACTAGCCATAGCTAACATCTTAAATCTTAGCTAAATTGCTAACTGCAGATTTAAAAAATAAATAAATAAATAAAAAAATTCCCCTCGTCGCCAATCTTTCGGTCTTGACTTGACCACACCCATTTCGCAACAAGATGCAGACTGCCGATTTCCAGAGTGCTGTGGCTTAAAAGAAGGCGGGTGGGAATTCACTCAGGATGAAACAGAGCAAGTTCTCCCCCTCACCTGTTCTCCAGTTCTTCTCGCTCATGTCGTCCAGTGCCCTCATCCTGCGCCGGTTCAGCTCTCGCACTCTGTCCAGGTGGAAGCTGTTTGCTGAGGCCACAGACTGACGGTTCCTCTCTCTGCTCGGGGTCTCCACACTCTGAACCCAACACATCCACAGCACTACTAAATCAACACACCACGGCTCTCACCTTTCTTTCTAAGGTACATACAAAATGAAGTCACACCGTCCCTATAATCGACTCTCCCTTTAACAAAAAGCACTTACATCATCAAAGTCTGGCCTCCTGGCTCGCCGCCGCCTCCTCTCTCTAGCAGAGCCCCGCTCAGGCTGTGGGGTCATCGGGAAGGAGTAACCGTTATCATCTGCACAGTAGCGGGAAGAAAAACACTCACACACTGCATACAAAAGCCACCGTATCGTTGACCTGTAGATTAATTAAAGCAAAAGTGTAATTGCACTCAAATCATCAGTTAATGTGCTGTTGCTAACTGTAAAGACACAGGAAGAATTTCTCACATTCCTCATGAACTAGTGGTCACATGACTTTGAATCCAAGCTTAAAAAAAAAAAAGTTGAAATCCTCCAGAAACGGTTTATTCATTAAAAAAAATCATGAATGCTAAATAGATGCATGCCTCCTTTAGAAGTTCTGCACTTTCTAGGACTAATACGCGACAGCAAAGACACGCCTCAACTTAATAATTAACACCACAGTGAGTGTTGTAAAAATTTCATCAGACATTATTCAGTTTAGGACGGTATTAGTGTCTCCTCGGTGATAAAACTCTCGCATCCGGACAGTTATGAACTAATGTGGGATGGGCCTTTTTTTATAGCAGGGTTTTTTTTTTTTCTTCTTCTTTGAACCCAGATGTTTGCGTCACCCATGCATCAAGAATTTATCAAGATGCATAATATTTGCACATGTGAAATATAAAATTCGGTTTTATTACTTCTTATAAAAGCCCATTTAAAAATCAGCCTGCAGAATCCAAATCTTTTGATGCGTTCATCTTTTTTTTTTTTAATTACCAGAAGTACTTCAAAAGATAACGAACAAACGCACGCAAGAGGCAACATCTGCTTGTTAAATAAATAAATAATTAATTAATTTCACACAGATGTCTATCCGGAAGGGGCTAAAATGATCAGCCCACTCTTGGGTATGTCGAAAAGCAGTCAGTATTTTTGGCTGGGAATTTAAAAAACAAAACAAAAAAACAACAACAGAGTAGCACCTGTAAAGGATGGAACCATGAGGCACCATGTAGAATTAATGCAGTCTGACCATAGCTTTAATTTGTACTGAAATTAAAATGCTTCCCTTCACAAGAACATTGTCATGGTTTATGAGCGCTCCACATAACCCGTCTGTTCACAATAACTTTTAAATCTTAAACTGAACCACATCAGATAAACCTTCCACAGTTCCAGAGTGTTTCCCACCACAATATGAGGGGGGGGGGAAACGGCGCCTCCTGCTGACCACGCTTAGTGAGGACAGGCATTACAGGAAGCTCATAGACGGGTACACATTCAATTTTGCTTAATTTCCTGATGCAGGCTTGTTGTGTTTTATAGGAGCTCACCGATAAAAGCACTCTCAGACTGTAAGAGCGAGTGTCTCTCTGCCTCTTCGGTGCAGCTCTCCCTCTGGAAGCATAAACACATCAAGCAAAATGTCAGGTCAATAAACAGTGGTGTCAGGGAGAGCGCAAACACAGTGCAGTCACTCTGAAAGGCCAGAGAGAAGTGGGTCACGCTTAACCAGGTCAGCCCTGCCACACGCCACGTACTCACCCGCTGAGGAGCAGGCTTCATCGGAGACGACAGGTCAAAGTAATCTAATGAGCGAGAGAGAGGAGTCAATACACAGAAAGAGAGAGCGCGCGCGTGTGTGGGGGAAAACGACACTTAAGGGACTGTGCGCTCAACTCCACTATTTATAAAGATAGTTGAGGCTAAATCACTTGGCTCCTACAAAGCTGAGACTCGTAATCAACACCACAGAGGCAAACGTACAAAAAAAACTTAACGTATACAAATTATACATGAACATCTATTCCCTAAAGAAAAATAAGTAAGGTTGTCTGTATTCTCCAGACTACAAGATGCATTTTTTGCACTCTCTAGCAGGTGCTACGACTTCTACAGTGAACCAACACGCATTCGTTATTTCTGCGTTAGTTAAGGGGTCTCGAATCTTGTCTGTAAAGGGCCGGTGTGTGTTCATGCCACTCAAACAGGAGGCACAGCTAATAGACCAAGATTAATTGATTAATTAGATGAAATCAGGAGTGGCTCCTTCTTCTTCTTCTGGCTGGATTGAAGACCTGCACACACACACCGACGCTTTGTGGAGAAGATTGAAGACCCTGCATGAGCTTAATATTGTTATTTGTATTAATGTGTTATAAAAAATAAGCAAACATTAAAACCATCTAATACATGTTGTAAAATCGCCAAATAGCTTTAAAACCTGGGTTATAGATCTAATTTATCATATACTATGCCAACCCACTTATTTTCTTTTGTATGATGTGACACGTGAGTGAGTGAGTGAGTGTGAGAGAGACCGATGGCCCTGGTTCTTCGCATGTTGTTGAGTCGCCGCTGTTGCTCTCGGAGCAGAGCCTGCTGCTGGATATCAAGACTGGCCTCATCAGTGGGTGGCTCGGGATACACCTGCCTCACCTCCTCACGAGACTCGCTGTCTGCCAGAAATACACACACACACACACACACACACACACACGCACAAAGGAACGTCATCTCCACTTCCTGGATCGCAGCAGAGTTAGCGACGCCACTGCGGTACACTTGTGCGACATTCTGATTCTGATTCTGAATGCTACTAATGACTAATTTTGGCGTGGAACTTTGATTTAGGTCCCCCCGTTAAATTTGCATTTGTGAGTAGCTTGTTAAAGTGATGTGGAACCCATCTGTTGGGACCATAACTGTGGGAAGAATATGACGGACCATTGCATCATCAATACCTGCAGAAGCAAGTCGCAGGCTTGCACGAAAATGTCATCAATGGTGAGGGAAATCCTCTAGTTCGATGGAAAGCACAAGAAAGGAGCTTCCCTCTCATAGTAAAACTTATGTTGCTACAAAAGGCATTTATATGTAAACAAATTGCGCAATGACACTCCACAGCACCACTTGATGGCTTTTAGCGAATTTAATACGAGCGTGTTTTTAAACTGTTCGTTAATCAGGACTTTAAGGCAAGTTCTTGTGATGGGGGAAGAAAAAATAAATAAAATAAAATAAAAATCACCTCAGGCCTACACTGCAGTGCAATTTAGAACATTGTATTCCCTTCACTGCAATTCATTAGAGCCTGGAGCAGATCTCTCACAGCAGCAGATCCGAGATACACACGACTCGCACACTCGAAGCCTAGACAAGACAGCGGGAATCACGGGCATTAAAACAGCTCCATGTGTCTGAGCTAATGCTAAATCAAGGCAACGACTAAGCAGATCCTCAGTAAACCCTGCTGTGATGTATGGTTGGGTGCTGAGTCATGATTCACATGAATCATCACACACACACACACGCACGCTTCTTACAACATTCGTCAAAGTGAATCGGACATGGATACACCATCAAGTCTCCAAAAATTCTAAACCGTCCTTCATTGAAGCGGGCAACACCTCTGTATAAATGTAATGTTCGGGGCACACGCACTACAGAAATATTAATGTCCCTGCCAGGTTTCTATGGATGGCTGCATCTTACAATATCTCATTCATGACATTTTAAACACTCAGGGTCGCAAATGAAGACATCTTTTGGACAAAACCTTATACAGACCCACTAAAACGTTCAGCTTAAGAGCTCCATTACTTCAACTTGGACTCATAAAAGCAGTACGATTACACCAGGCTGCATACATTATGCTAATCACTGTAGCCTGTCATCCAGGTTACTCTCGCCAGACTAATTACTGAACGCATAGCCTACCGTAGCCGGACATTTCTACTAGCGGGTAAAGTGAGGACTAGGATTTAACTGGCTTTTAATGCCACGGTGCTCCTCACAACTAAATATCTGGGGGAAGGCAGCTGTAGTATCAAAGAGTAGAATATTAATAATGATTGCATGATACCAACCACAAGGGTTTTATTAAAACATCCAGTAACACGCTGATCAGCACAAATCTGAGAACAGCATGGGCGTGGCCTAATATTCATGAGCAGCTTGGCAATATTGCTGAGACTCAAAGACGCTGTTCAAGCACGAATCCATAGTTTTAACAAAAGCCAAAGTCAAAGCCAAGACAGGCAGCCTCCTCCTCGTCATAGTTAGGTTAAATGCTGAGATACAAAATCCAACCATCATTAATAATTACAGATTTAATCTAGCCAAGCTGGTTAGTTCGTCAGTACAATTGGATTTGAGGCAGGATTCAATGGTAACAGGTGTTATTACATTGTGCATGTTGTGCGAGTCGCCTTTTTTTCCCCACAGTAGAAAAAATGCCTAATGGGAATACAGCCCAAGTGCACTTGGTTTCGTCACAACTCGGGCAACATGGCTGAAGGTACGCTGTATGGAGAACATGAATAAAGAGACCGTAAGATTGCGGTTTGTTCTACGAGTTTGGAGACCGCACGAATCTTGGCCTGTTTGACGGATCCCCCTTCACGTCTATAAGGATTACCCCTCTGTCCTCTGTCCTTTACCCCTCTGTCCCCCTCTGTCCCTTACCCCTCTGTCCCTTACCCCTGTACTTGAGCTGGTTGAAGTCCTGCATGATCTGCTTGTTCACAGGCCTTGGGTTTGAGGGCGGTCTCCTGGCAGGAACCTGCATTCGCAGCCTGGCCATGTCAAAAACGTCCAATAGAGGTCGCTCCCTGTGTACACACACACACACACAGAGATTACTCCATTATTAAAAACACCATAATGCAATTCACATAGTACAGGGATAGGCCCTTTCCACTGTGGGACAGAAAAGAGAATTACAATGCATGTTGGTGTACACACACACACACACACACACCACTAAAAGCCTTACAATTGGCAACAGCCCAAGAATGCTCTCACGTACGACTTTGTAATACAGCCTGGGCTATAAATCTAATTTTAAACGTACTATGCTAATGTACTTTGTGAAACACTAATTAAGATGAAGACGGTCCTTCGTTCAGCTTTATTGCACATTTATAACAAGGTGACAGGATTTTGGAACCACAGTGCACCCGTCGAGACATGATGCCTTCTTTAAAATTCATACATAGTAACTAGTTGCAACTAACAATCTTCAAGAAATGATTTCCACATTTATGAACACAAAGTTTGTATGCCATGAAGCTGATGTAAAACCAAAAGTTAGCAAAAGCTCCCTAACCGAGTGATGATGCATGTAGTACCTGGTTTTGAGGGGAGTTGGTGCATCTTCTCTGTCTGACTGCAGCAGCTGACCTTCAAGCCGCCTCTGCTCACTTCTGAGGTGCCTACGCAGGACCGACAACTCACCAATCACACCCTGCTGTTCCTCTGACACACACACACACACACACACACACACTTTTATGAAGTCCTTCCATTAACGTAGTCATTCATTCATCTTCAGCCACTGCTTTATCCTGGTCAGGGGTGTGGATACATCCTGGATGGGACGTCAAGCCATCGCAGCGCATCACAAACACATTCACATTTCACACCCAGGGGCAATTTAGAGTAGCCAATCCACCTACCGTTTTTTTGGGAGGTGGGAGAAAACTGGATACCTGGACGAAACTCACGCAGACATGGGGAGAACATGCAAAACTCTGCAGAGACGGTAACTCGAGCTCAGGATTAAACCCTGGACCCTGGAGCTGTGAGGTGGCAAGGCTACCCGCTGAGCCACCATGCCGTCCTTTGACTTAATTAGTACTGCAGCTAAATAATGCTACAGTGATAACACTAACTCTAATCTTAACCCCAGTAATTCAATCTTTTAGCTCTTTTAGTTCTTCCAAATAAAATATGTAAAAAGAAAAAAAGTGATGCAGGCAAACGTCCTCAAGTTCTATAAATTAAAGTTTGATTGTTTGGGTTTGAAGGTAATGAGATTTACCTGCTGCTCTGATCTGGTTCCTCCGTGCAGGAACAGGTGGGGAGCTGGGAGTGGAAACGGAGCGAGTCTGTGTAATCACACACACACAGCACATTTTCTAGCTTTTTGCTCCATTGAAGCGGTGATGTGTTGGTCAGTAACCCCCTTGTATACTTATACTTGTAGAAGGCACCTGCAAATATACTTCATGTCTAATGCTAAGATCAGACTGAAGAGGCTAACTGCTAACAATACAGTCAACTTCATCAACATTTCTGGCACTGCAGATTCAGATACACAAAAAACACACACAGTAAACTTAACTAGATGCAAAATTATGAAACGCTTTCGTTTTCTGCCAAATGTCATTTAGTCCAAAAAAAAAAAAAAAAAAGAATTCTGCAGCCTTTTAATCAAAATTACACACACTTCAAACTTTAGAGTTTAAAAAAAATGATTGATTTCTAAAACACGAGTGCTGTGTTTATGCATCACTCACAGAGAGAGCTGCAGCCGACTGTTGGCTCTCCACTGAGAGCGGTCTGGGAGGGCTCTGTTGGCCCAGTGTCCTCCGTATTGTAGGGATGGGTGGCGAATAAGACCTGCAGTCCTTTGAATTTGCAAAACATTATGCACCGTCAGCACAACTGCAGATACGATGGAAAATGCCATTAATTAAAAAATTTAGCCAGGGCTTTAATGAGTGAATCATTATACTAACCTTATCGAGCCGGACTTGCCTCTCCAGCTCGTACTGCTGCTTCATAACCTCGCTCCGCTTCTCTTCTTCCTTCCTCCTCGTCTCGGCCACTCTGCGCCGTTCCTCAACTTGCCGAATCATCTCCTGGTTTTTGGCATTTTGCTGCAAAAGAAGAACACACCTGCTAATTTAAAAAAAAAAAAAAAAAAAAAAAAAAAAAGGTATCGATGGTAATCAAATAAAAAATACAACAAAACAAATTCTGAAACAACGTGCACAAAAATAACACAACAATCACAGACCGCAACAGCAC
>JAOUQW010000024.1:2274057-2293898 GCA_028565825.1 Olivaichthys viedmensis | reverse complement strand
ACACGATTGGCTGATTAGATAATTGCATGAATGAGAAGGTGTACATGTTCCTAATAAAGTGCTCGGTGAGTGTATTATTTCCATAATACTGTATATAATTCTACCACTTCTGTAGGAAACATGCACCAGAAGTATAGCATGATGAATGCTGCTTACATTTAATCACGTTCAAACTATATTGTGCTGTAGATTTATAGGAATTGCTCAAGCTGTGCCATGAAATTGAGTTTTTTCACCTCAGCGTGATTAATACATGTGTCGAATACAAAATTTGCTAAGAACTCAACTTTTGCAAAAGAGCTACCAGGCTAAACAGTAAGTGGCAAAAAATAGCCACTAATTAGCACACTGAACCTGAAGGCAAAGTTGATTCAAACCTTGTTCTATGTATAGTCGTACTGAATTTCCGTGTGATTGATGACACTGTAAATCACGCGATGCTCATGATAAGCATTGTACTTTGATATACGACATTGTATAGTAGCTCTGGCAGAGTTTGCCTCCTGCTTGTTGGTGCTTATTTAATTTAATTAGTTGATCGATTTATTCCTTTAAAGTTAAATATATCGAATACGTAGCCAGCAAAGTATTTGTTGGTTACTGTGGCTTGTGTAGTGTATCGTATCCCAGTCTGCAATATTTTGCCATGTCTGCTATAGCTATAGCTAGCATAGTGGGAATATGTTTGTATCCCTGTTCTTTAGGATCGTTATAGTTGTGTCTCAAAAGGCATACTGCGCATACTTTTAGTGGGAGTAGTGTGTTCACGCTGGGGAAACTCAGCAAGATGAAGTGTATTCATACCCAGATTACGTACTAAAACTGCAGAAAAAACCGTCTTGCACAGCCGACGAAGCCTGCCCTACGGAGAGGAAGCATGCAGTGTTTTAAATTTTGCTGAATGGCCAAGACACTGAGCGGCAATACCGCTACACCACGGATGCAAAAAGAGCCAAAAACCTCAAGCCGGATGTTTTGGGTTTTAAAAAAAATGGTGGTTGTTCACGTGGAAGCTGTTCTGTTGTTACCTTTTAGTGCAAATGGTTCGTGTTTTGATTTGAGACATTATTACCCTACAAAAATCAGGTACTACATACTCAAGTACGTAGTGGTGTAGTATATAGTGCATAGTATGCTATTTAGAGGATGCTTAGGTCTACATCTATACTAATTCTACTATAGCACTGAGTATGTCAAACTTGTACACCACCAGGGTACTATTCAGCTTTGACTATTTAGTACAGTAGTATGGGATTTTAGATGTAGCTAAGGTCAATATGTCATTACAATAACACCCTGAGACAGAATGGCAAGGTGCTGCTATCTGACACGTCAATTGAGATTGCCATTCAGGTCACACCTACAGACAGATTTGCCAACACTAGGAAACCAAGTCAACAGCTCTCCCTTATCAGCACTGCTCTGAAGCAGGCAGAGATATCCATTTATGTCCTCTTTCACAATCGGAGTCCTTCCTTACCACTGGCCATGTGGAAATGGCGGATAACCGTTTTAATTTCAGGTTTCACTTTGAGAGTCTTCGAAACGTGCCGTAGGAACATCAGACTGCCTGTAGCAGTACTCCATCATGGCACGCTTACTCATGACCCCTTCCCTTTTTCTGGTACTGAAGTGGATTAATAGGTAATAAGTGTTCAAGCCAAGTAGGCCATCAGAAAACCATTTCACCTGTACTAGAGGAGCAAGCATGCCAGAGGCTGAGGTGGAATGTATTGTGAGTTTAGTAGGTTAATTTATACCTGCTGGTTCTTCATTTTGGATTGGGTTGGGATAGAGAAGAAAAAGTGCAACCAGAGGACCAATTCATTTACACTGTATCAAAAAGTTGTACATGGACAAGACAAGGACAAGATGGTGTAGTGCTTCATCATTTTAGGGAAATGTTTGTGTCTGCAAAAGAAACATGCAATCTTTTGTAGCCTGTTGGAGTGAGAAATGCAGGAATTGGTAGACTCCCTGAGCCTAGCATCATCACCAAGGCTGTAGTTTAAAGCCACACTGTACAATTTTCTACTTGACCCAAATGTAGCCGATCAGCCGAGTCATTCCGAAGTTTATTTCTTTAGTTTTACACTGGACCTACGAGGCTAATGTAGCAAACAGTTATGGAAGTCTATCTTCTCTTAAATCTTTTCTGTGTATATATTTGCATCAACCCGCATCCAGGTTGTCGGTAATGTCACGTAGACATACCGATATGGTTCAGGACACAGTATGACTTGCTGTAATCTATAAACATGAGCAAAATAAAGTGACGTTATGTGGGCAGCCTTCTTGGACAACCGGAATCACTTTTCTTTCATCATTCAGCCCCCTAGGCTTTTGGCTTTTATTAATGGAATAGATTTAGGGTGAGACAGGCTTACATTACTTGTCAGCTATGTAAGCTGTGTGGCACAACTAAAGTAGTTTAGTTGCAAAACTAAAGTAGCAAACGTAGGACACCAAAAATGTCTTGGCTGATCGACTACATTTGGCATAAAGGGGAAAATTATGTACATAAAATTTTTTTTTTGCCAAGCTGTTCCTTTAAGCCCTGTTCTTTAGGATAGAGTGTTTCTGATTATTACTGCAGATGAAAACATGAAAAGCCACAGATGTAACTGTTTTTCCCTCTTTGCAGATCGAGCCGGCAGCATCAGCACCCTGGACTCTCTGGATTTCACGCGTTACTCGGACGATGGGAACAGGGAGTCAGACGAAAGGGTGGCAGGTAAGCACAGTGAGCGAGGGAACAAGGGCAGTAGTGCAGAAATATCAGGACACATGGTGGCCATCAGAAGCCAAATTGAATCGACTCCTGTGATTTGGTCACGTCCTAAGGATTGTTAATGGATCCGGAAATGTATGGCAACCCTGTTATTGGTCATGTCAAACGCAAGACTTTCCTTCTTGGTTTTAAGAAGTCCAGTGCCATGAATATTTGCTTCACCACTCGTTAAAAAAAATGGCTCCCTTACTCGTCATACGTACCAGTAAATTAATTGTGTCCATTTTTAATATTTGGAGCTGGAGTGCCAAAACATAGCTCTGGTCGTATAGTCTAATCTCTTAAGCCATCTGCGATGTCAATGAATCCTATATTATTGTTGTGGTAGCCATCAAACTTGTTGGCTAGTCCCCCAGCGAACATTAGTGGTTCTCCGTCTTGGAGAGAGACGCCTCGTGTTTCGGTCATTGTAGCGTCCACGTGATGGTCAGTCATTCTGAATGATGATGAGGCCATTAGCAGTGTGCTTCACTGAGCACATTCACCACATGCCTGCTAAATGAACTCATTCTTTGAAGATGACGAGCAGGATGAAGCCAGAATTCCAATGAAAAACAGTTAGTAGGATCTTAAAATGTTCTGGTATCTTGCTTGATCCAAGCTCACTGGTTAGGTTTCTCTTTCTATGGGCGAGGCGTTTAACAATCTTTATTCTAATGCCATCCATATAAGTGGTGGGAGATATGCCCAAAATATCGTAATCATATACTTGAAGAAATTTTTCACAACACATAATATTTCTTTTGATATTTCTTTTTGCTGCAGTACAGGAGTTTTTTTTTTGTTTAAAAATATTACAAAAGTAAACCATTCAAAAAGGAACAAGAGGGAAGAGTTTAACATCCAATCAGCTACTTGTTACTCTGAATAACAATGGAGTCGGGTTGATTGACGATACTCTCACAATACTCTCAAAAACAGCATAATGTGACACTTTATCAGAATAACAAGATCATATCGATAATCCATATAAATATATATATATATATTTTTACAATTTAGAAATTTCGTCTGATTCATTGTCGTACAAATAATTGCGATTATCAATTGAATTGTCTTTTTTGTTGACTTTACGCCACTCTTATATTATAAGCATGACCGTAGCATAATAATGCACATGCACCGTATAAAGAACAGCCATTTCTTGAACAGGAGGGAAGACGTGACGCAAATAATAAATAAAATATATAAAACCAGTGAAATATTTTACTGAAATGCAGAAAGTGGTTACTGGACAATAAACTATATGTACTATAGCAATCAGTAGATCATTTGCTATTCTGTACTAATGTATTCAATCTTGCCATCTAAACCAAGTGACGAGTATAAGCCAAGAGCAATGTACAAAACTAATTTCAGCAGAATGAAAAGTACAGCATAATATCATAAATACACAGAACGTATGTGTTGAATTCCTTTAACATGTCATGATAAATCTGACATCATTTGTCATTGAGCCGTGCTGTTATAAGTATAAGTAATGTTGCTTCTCATTTTGGCCTTATCAGCAGTTTTATAACTCCTCCTCAGCTTTGTAGTTGCTCTTTAACAAAACGCTTGGCTAGTTTGTTGTGCTTTTTTCATAATTAAATAATTCATTAAAAAGCTCAGCCAGACAAATGTATGCTGGAAACTAAGACTTGAACACCACACTGGATTCCTGAGAAAATGCTCTCCAACGACACAGTCTTATCTGGATCTCATAAGAATGCTGAAACTGAAAGCGACTCACGAGTTTCGTGTTATTACTATTAGTACGCAAAGTCTTTTCTACATGTATAAGCTTGCACACAGATCTGATTCAGAGCTTTTATGAAGAACACAGGCTTATTTAAATTATTGTGCTAATTATTCAATTAAAAGCCTAGTTTTGTGATCACTGCAGACCAAAACCCGATATTTTTCACACCTAATGTTTGCATGCAGTACGAATAACAATTGTATATTTCCGATTGTAATGGCGTGACTTTAAGATGCAGTATTTTTTAGTGATAATAGGATTATCAGGATGTTAATAGGATTTTTCACTCTATACTTTTTATTGTTAGCTCCTTATTGGAAATAAAAGGTTTTTAGGAACCTTGCAGCAGAGAAAGCCTGTCCATCGGCAAAGTAGTGATTGGGCACTTGCAGCAAATTTTCCTAATTCCATAGCCCTGGCTGTCTGACCTGGGGTTTTCTGGCTTTCTGATGAGTCCCAACACCAGTTTTTACTCCTTGCTGTGTCGAACCATCCAGGCTAGCATCCCTTTGACACTTGTTTTGCTTGTTTTTAAGTTTTGCCATTTGTTGAGCCTGCATCTTGTGCCCTCCTGATCTGCAGAGGAACTCTTCGTGGTCAGCTCTGCCCATGTAGCTTTTGTAATAGCTTCTTTTAGTAATAACCTCAAGTAGCTTAAGTACTGGTTTGTGGAAGCTACACTCGCTCTAGCTTTTAATCCAGGTCTGGGCGTTCTCTGCAGATCTCCAGTGCACAGGCATGCAAAGTGTCTTCTCCTCTTCATGCTTCTTCTTCCCGTGTCTTTCTCAGAAAAGGCTGCTGTAGCAAGATTGCTGCAGGCTTTGGCATATCTTATCTATTATATAGAAGCAATGACAGTGTGCAGTACTAGAATAATCCTGTCTATAATTAAATGCACAAGATTGGTGGCCGCTTTACGTGAATTAAATGTGTACTGTAGGAGTTATATTCACAGAAAAATATAAATTACTTTCTGTACTAATTTAACAGTTTAACAATGAAATGAAAAGTTAGCATTTGGTCATTTGTGCTCGTGGCATGCCCTTCACACACACTCTTTTCCACCAACACGGTGCCAGTACTGGTGCTGAAATACCAGTTTCCACCAGTTTAAGAGCTGGACCATTATGTACTCCGATGTGGGAGTTAACTAATAAATGGTGTAACAATAATAATAGCCATAGAGGGTTTTAGAAGGTGTACCTCTGGCTTATGTTTTACCAACCAAAATCCTTCAGTGTCTACACTTTGTTAGCATTAATATTAGCAACGTAGACTGCCTGTAAAATGGTTATTTCTCCCTCAGGCTATTGATTCATGGTTGCAATATTAATTTTGCTGTTTTTTGCAACAATAATGTTTAGACCCTCCCACACAGCTCATGTCTTATTTTAATGGTGGTCATGTAACTAACTTAATTTATTTCAATTCATGTTTATTTGTACAGCGCCTTTGACAATAGACATGGTCACAAAGCAGCTTTACAGAAATCCTTAAGGTGCTCGAGTTGCTCAAGTTGCTGTTGTGGTGACAAAATGTGACCCCCAAGCCATTGATATCATTGATTCTTGGTTCCAGATCAGCAGCATTTTGATGCTGGAACAAAATCGGCTCTTTTGTGGTGCACCATGTTGGTGGAAAAATGGCTACGATTCAGGCCTTCTTATTTTAAAACCCAAATAGCACAGTGGATACGAGCTCTGTGATAGCTACTAAAGTGGTTTACAAATGCAAAATAATTTTTACTAATTATCATTTGACATTCTAATACTGTAAAATCCTGGGTCAGACAGCAGATAGCTGAATCATTGTCATTTACAAATTAAGAAATATCCCCAAAGCTGCGTATGAAATGTTGCCAGCTGTCCCAGCAATCTCTGCTGCATGCGTTCATGAGATCCATTCAATGTGCATGTCCCTGTTTTGGTTCTGCCTCAGTTTTTCTTACAAAACTTTTACTTTTTTCTTTCTTCATCTGTTTTCATTGCCATTCCTTGTTTGTTTTTTTTTGGTTGTGCCCTTCTCTTGGTTGGGTGGGTGTGTGGGTGTGTGTGTTTGTGTGTTTGCGTGTGTTGATCCACCCCTCCCTCGGTCCAGTTTTGGAGTTTGAACTACGGAAAGCCAAGGAGACCATTCAGGCTCTGCGCAACAACCTGACTCAGGCTGCAGGTGGCGTACTTTACAGCTTCTCTCACACTTCGGTCCTTACCGCTATAGGAGCCTGACTCGCTCCTGAGAGCAGTCTGTCCGTTCACAGCCCAATGTTCTTTGTCTTTCTCTGTCTCTCGCTCTGTGTCTCTGTCTCTCACTCTTAGAGTGTGAAATCTCCTCCCAAGAGCGCAAAAACCACAAATCCAGTCCTGAAATTCAGGTCAGCCCCTTTTCTTTCAATATTGACAGGATTAGCTTTGAGCCCAAGCTTATTACTTTTGCCTTAATTTGCTTGCTTTGAAAATGAAATGGTGTTTCCCCTCCCCCCAAAAAAATTCAACAGAACTAACTGATTTTTTGTTTTGTTTTTCCCCCCACCTCTGCGTTTTCCAGGAACCCATCCGCTCTCTTGAGAAACGAGCCTTAAATTTTTTAGTGAACGAGTATTTATTAAAAAATGAATACAAGCTGTCGTCCATCACGTTCTCAGATGAAAACGATGATCAGGTAATATTTAAGGCCTATTTATGTATCTAGGCATGTGCCAATAATCGATGATTCAGTGTATCATAATATTCAACACTAATGTAATTATGGAAAATATCACTACCCCTGCATTCAAATTCAGAGGAGGCTGCCAAGGTAGTCAGCATTTTTTGGGCAGTGTTTGTGCCCCTGAGGTAAAGTATGTCCCATTCAGAGGGGGGCCTTTTTAAAGTTTATTACGTTTGGCAAATTTGTAGGCAGCGTCGTATGTATCCTTCTTGCTAAGATTCCTTTTCTAAGAATATTTTATGTAAAACGCATGCCTGTATGCATCCAGTGTCATCAGTGGTCATCTTCAGTCTTTCACACTGCCACTGAAGTCTTCATAACTTCATAACTACGTTCACGTTTGTCGTGTGTGTAGGATTTTGAATTGTGGGACGACGTGGGCCTGAACATCCCCAAACCTCCAGACCTGCTGCAACTCTACAGAAACTGCGGCAGCGGCCATCATTCGCTCCGGGAAACTGTAGACGTGGCTGTGGGTGTGGACGCTAACGACCTCCCGATGGATTACGTTACCCAGGAGCCTGTGCAGAAAACTGAGACCATCCAGGTATTTGCGTGAACTTGGTTTGTTCTATGAGTCACATAAGAAGGCGACAAGTCACGGATGTCACTCCCAGATTATCTCCTGTGGGTGGGCACTGTTCAGTTGTTTGAGGTTCCAATTAGAAAAGGGTAGTAGCCAAAAATGTTTAGGGTACCTAATTAGAAAAAAAATCCCCAGGTTACCTTTGCACAGGGAACAGGGCCGAAATGGCGTTTTATAACCTTATCTTCCGTTTCTTATGTTATTTGAGCTGAGCCTGGTTGAAAATGAGGTTTATAGGAACCAAACGCAGGTAGGAAGTATACACTGGGGACATGCACCATACAACTAGGGTTCTTTTGATTTCTTTAATCGTTCTTACATGTTTCCTTTGCTTGCATCCCTTTCTCTAGTCTTAGCTCCTCCCTCTGAGGACACGAGGAAGGGATGCAGGATTAAGATGCAGTGAATTGAAGCCAAACGTATTTGCCAAATAAGACGTGCTTGCTCACTAAAGCGTCATTAAAGCGACGCCGCATCATAATGACTTGTTGCACAGCTGCATTGCCTGTCACTGGGCATAACGGATCTGCTCATACACAACACTGTGTGATTACATACCGAATTAACATCAGTTAAAACATTATTGCGTACATTACACACTTAAGTATTGCTGTTTTAGCCGATACAAGAGTCTACTCTATCATCACCTGATATATTTTTATGGAAAGTCAACACATTTTATTCACATCTTCGATCAAAGGCTTTTTTAAAAATTATTATTATTTGTGCCTGGAAAGCTTTTAAGGTTCATTATGTTTTAAAGTCCATTTTTGATTGAATTATTATTTATTTTGCATTAGCAGTTTTTTTTATTTTTATATCATCGTATCATTTAATGAACTTTATTTTTTGCGGGAGGTGGGGAAGTTATATCATAGAGTTCTTTTAAAGAATTTATACATAATAATAACGATGGCGGACTCTGATCGATATCCAGGTCACACCCTAAAGGGCGTAAAATCGAGGACCAAGATGATTCTGGTTTGTACACTTGCGCTGCAAAACATCTGCAGCTGAAAGTTTCTTTCTCTTCTGGCTCGTCATACTGAGGTTTCGAGTCTGCTCTTTTCTGTCAGTGTGTAAACAGAACCTGGATATTTATTGACCCCAGCTCCCTGTGTTGTGTGTTAATCCTGGATGCTGATTGGCTAGCAGATAAACCCAAGTTAGTCTGTGAGTTTGGAGATAGAACGTTTTTTATTTTTTCAGATATTACACCAAAAACTTAGCAAAATTGAAAAAATAACACCACAGTAGAATAAAGTATCCCCCAGTGATGATGTTTGTGGTTATCTAATTTTCGACTAAAATGCAAGATAGAACCTTTATAATACTGAGGTCACGATTTGGATTAGTCGGTTTACTTTGTCATTTGCGTAAAATTAAGAAGAGCTTGATTTGCTTAACCCTGTCGCTCATCACTGTTAGAATCACAGCTCCGAGTCAGGCACTTTTAAAGGAAATGCCGCTTTGCCGCTTGATAGAATGAACCTGGGATAAATCGGACTTTAACTGATGTTTGGTGGGCTTTCCAGAAATGATGCATTGCTCCCAGGATTGTCTGCTGTGGTTGCTTACAAGTGTCCCGCAGGCAAACACCAGAGGCACATCTGGAACAGCGTGTGTGGTGAAAATGATACCGAGGATGACAAACGGAGAGCTATATATAACTTGCATAAAGTAGCAGCTAGGCTCTAATGTCAGGATTAATAGGGAGAGACTAGTAGTACTAGCCTTGGTTAGTTCATGTACTGAAATGGTACAGGAATTTCACTAGGGTATAAGACCGCAGAAGGAAGCTAAGCCTTCTCCGATGCATAAACATGAGACACTGCTTTGTTCTGGGAATTTCGACCAAACAGGATTATGTTAAAGGGAAATTAAATCATCTCCTGCATGGCTGCTCAACCGTTCTTTTGGATATCTACCGCTCTGCAGAGTTTAGTTTCAATTACAGCCGAACACACCTGATTCAGCTAATCAAGGCTTTCAGTAGCAGCTGAATTTGGGAATCGGGTTGGACACCAACAGTCTAAACCAGCGGTTGTCAAAAATACCAGAAATGGGTCACGAGCAGACACAGAGTGGGTCGCAGCTGTGTACTACTTCTCCATCAAAACGCAAAACTTTAAATTTTTATAAGTGGACAGGACTTTATTTGCGCCTTTTTATTTTAAACGACATCTGGCGTTTTTTGCTTACAACTTGCGCCTGAGGCCTGTCGTTGGTAGCCTAATGCTAAACAGTAACATGTAGGCCTACAGTCAGAATTAAATTAGCCTAATAAACACACACACACACAGCAGTTTGATACAGTGGGTTGGTAGCTTTTCTCAGCATGACCTCGATACTCAATTTTGTAAATCAATTTTATACAAAATAACATTACGTACTTAGATAAGCAAATGGTGAAATTTAGAAAACTGCGTTTAGAGATGTACAAGAGCTTCCATTGAAAGAATCCTACTTTGTGTTGCAGCGAGTGCCTGGTATCATCTTTTTTTTTTTCTTTTTTTTTGACCGGTTAATACAACATTAAACATTGACATTCAAATGGCAAAATGGGAACGTAACACCAAAATGTTATGCTCACATAAGCATATCCTGAAATGCAGAATATTATATATTTATAATGCACAATAATCAAAATGAATCTGAAATCAGAGTTTAAACGTCTGGTTGTTTCTGATATGTTGTTAGACACAACTAGTTTTTCATGTGGTTGGAAATTATTCATTTTGAACAGGCTACATTTTTTTGTTACAGTTAAAGAACAGGTCGATATTGTTTTATTTATTTATTTTATTTTATTTATATATATATATATATATATATTTTTTACAATTGTTTGTTTTTCTACGTCAATCAAAGTTAAATCAGAATAAAAAAGAAAAAAAGAAAAGCATCTACATTTAATTATTCCTATCGAGACTGTTGCTGGGCCCGTTTGCATTTATTGTCAGCTTTGCTCCAAGACGTCTTCATAATGCAAAAAACATTTTGATAATTCTCATTGTTCTCTGAATTAACTTGGAAGCAACAGAATCCAATAATGGTCATCATCGATTAGACAGGCAGTAGTTTGACTGACAGTCTCATGGGTACACTTGGAGAATTAGAGACAACTGACATGTGGTTAGTGCAGCAATAGTGGATTATATTTTTGTGGAGCTGGTAGAGCTGGCGTTTGTCATATGCAATATGCTCTCATCGTCTGATTATATTAGGGTTATACTCTATTAAATTCCTGGATATTTTTGACATCTATGGCAGCAGCTTCAGACCGAATAACTAACTGAAAGAGCAGACTTCTGCTACGAGTCATGCTTCACACAGACGTTTACTTGGCTTACACAACATTGATCTCCTCAACTAGGGATGCACATTCATGCATAATCCACATATTACGCAAGCTAATATCTTGCTTTGCGTGATGCGTTTTAAACAAGTCATATTTGCACGTGAGCTGTTCATGTGTAGTTGCATTCAGTACATCATGATTTGCAAGTAAATGGATGTGCAGGTTGTAGTTCAAGGGCACCTTGTTGTCATATCAATATGTATGATACTACATACTTGGTACTTACACTACATACTGCCTTGCAAATGAGATCTCTCTCTCTCTCTCTCTCTCTCTATGTCTGTCTCTCTTTATGTCTTTCTCTGTCTGTCTGTCAGCAGAAGGAGATGGTGCAGGAGCTGGAGTACCAGATCAGCCTGCTGAACAGCGAGAAACAGAGTCTGGCCGAGCAAATAAAGAAATTACAGAGGTGAGGAATACAGCACAAGTGCAGGCAAAACCTTTATTCTGCTTCATGAAAATAAATGATTAACCAGCTGCAAACGTCGTGCAGGCTTCTGCAGAAATGAGTAATAAATGAGGAAATCGTTGTCCGTGGGGAAAATAATTGACAATGAGAATATGCAATGAGAATAACCATCACAATTCTTTGTTTTATCAGATATGGGTCAAATCGGAATAAAAAAGAAAAAATGCATCTATATCTGATTATACCTATTGAGACTGTTGCTGGGCTCATTTGCATTTTCTGTTTTTGCATGTCCAGCTTTGCTCCATGACGTCTTCATAATGCAAAAAAACATTTTGATTCATTCTCATTGCTTCTAGATGTTAATTAACTGGGAAGCAACAGAATTCAATAATGGTCATCATCAATTAGACAGCAGTAGTTTGACTGCAGCTATCGAATTTATCTGTATTTGAGAGAGTTCTCTTGCTCTTGTATAGTTCAGCAAAAAAACTAAAATGTACACAATTCTCCACCTACCCCAAATGTGGTTAGTCAGTCAATTGGTGTCCGATATTTGCTTCTTCAGTTTTACACTGGGCTAATGTAGCTAACAAGTAATAGAAAGTCTATATCACCCAAAGTCTTTTCTGTAAATAGAGCTGGCGTGTTAATCATATGAACGTTGTTCATCATACATGCCCATATCTTCATATACTGGCTTCAGACAACAGCATTAAGCTACGTAATCTCATTTTTAAATAAGCAATCTTGTTGAAACAGCAGTGATGGGTCATATTTACAAATGTAGGTTTAAACTTAACGGGGCCTAGGGGGTGGAGTGATACCAAATTGTTGTGCTAAGGCAAAAAAAAAGGGATTCCAAGATAGTTGCTATCATAACAATTCAGCATTCAGCTGAACCTAATTCAGGCATGAGAATGTTATGGGGAGTTCGAGGTGGGACGTTAATGATGCTTGCAAACGCACACAAGACTTCATTATGTCTTAACCCTCCCGTTGTCCCGTTTCTGTTTACCTACTTCACTGTTTTCTCCTCTCTCCCATGAGCTCAGATAATTCCTTGAAATATTTCATTTCACCATTAGTCTTATGGATATTTCAACTTATTCCGTTTTTACTGCATCCAATTACTGCAGCATCATGCGTAAGCGAGCACAGTTGGCCCAGAGAGTAATTTGCATAATAAGCTGTAATTGTGATTCCTTAGTGAGATCCAGGGTCTGCAGAGGAACATGTCGGCCCCTCCGGCAGCCCCAGTGGAGCGTGGGGACTCGGAGTCGCGGCTCCAGTGTGAGCAAGGACTCCTGGATAACGGCCAGTATCTGGACATACGGGGAGTCACGGAACCTGACGCTAATGCAGATCCCAAATTTATCACTAACACTACCACTAACACCAGCACCACCACCACTACTGCCACTGCTGCTGAGAATTCCTCTTCATCTACACCCAACCACAGCGAGTTTAAAAGCCCCATCCAGCACAAGAAAGGCCCTGTGCAGTTTGACCAGCCAAACAGGTGACACTCGTTCCAGTTCCGAACAATAAACACCTTTATTACAGTCATCTAAGTTATTGCCCGATTACAACATCTGGCTAAGGCCTTTTTCAACATGCTATATTTGCTCGAGATGATTTGTTAGGGTGTTTTTAATGATTAATGTGCCATCCTTATTTTTCCGTGCTCTCACATTGCATAGTCAAAACCGAATGGTGTTTTTCGGTTCATGACAAAGCAGACAAACACCGGTGATCTAGTACACAGTTATCATTATTATGTCTGGGTGGGCTACATGTGGATGTTATTAATAAGTGATTGGCTTTTGCACTGCTTTACATTTGGAGTAACTTTTATTTTAGAGGGTGTCTGGGCGATTCTTCTTCCCAAAAAATAAATGCTTAAATTGAAATTGGTAGAATGTATGGAATGTTAAATGATCCAGAAGAGGCAACGCAAGCTGATGGCCATTTAACAATGTTTTATTCGCAGTTTTAGTGTTGGGCGATTTTCACGATTAATTAGAATGAACGTTTTAACGCGATGTGCAAAATGTGAAAATCGAGATTTTACGTTACATATACTGTTTTCACTTTTGTCAGGCAATACGAACGAAAAAAAAACCAACCTAACTAGTGATGTTACCGTTGACACGAAGCTCCGAAGCTTGTGTCAAAAAACAAACAAACAAACAAACAAACGACGCACTGTATCGATGCTTGATTCGTTTTCCCATAAACACGTGATCAATGTCGTCAGAAGATTCGTTCGCCTACGAAACCATGTGACTGCTTCGCTCTAAATCAAAAGTGACACAAACCATGCACTTGATTTTTCTATGATTTACAGTTCATATGTGCCAGTCCTCATGAACCTTTCCTGTAGGTGAAGGAAGAGGGCTTGGTTAAATGTGAATAAGTCAGCGGGTTTGTTGTAAACTGCAGAATAAGTCCAGAATCGGTTTATTTAGATAAGTAATGCACGCAAACCAAACAGCGTGTTTAGTGTTGTTAATTATCACAACAAATGACGTGTTCAAAACACTGGAAATGATCATTTTATTAGATGCAACCTGAAACTACGCTACTCTGGTACGGTAGACAGATAGATGCGCTTCGTGTTTATGATCACCAGATGTCGCTAACGTGCACCGTGTAAAGCTTCGAGTAATGAATCCTTTTTCGAAACAATTGACTGGAAATCCTCATTGCTTTCACAGACGGATGCACTTGTAACCAAGAAAGGTGGGGACATCACCTCAGTAATATGGAATTGGTACAGATTTGAAAATCTGATGATGTTGAACAGACTACTGTAAAGTTTCAAGTTTTTCGAAAGCCAATTGCTACTTAAAGTAGCAGTACGACTAATTTATTCCAGCGCTGCCAAAAACACCAAGTGGAATGGGAGCAATGTGTGAAACTACGGGATGAAAATGCAGTTGGATTACATAAAAACAAAAAAATCGAAATCGAGAATCGTTGATAATTCGAAAAAAATGTTTTAAGGAAAAAAAAGTTTAGGAACTTGTACATTCTGCAAGAGTTGAAAAATAGTGTGGTGGGTCCTAAAGCATCAGTGGAGTTCAACAGCAAAGAAAATGAATCATTTGAAAGAATATTGACATGCTACACACAACAACTGCCATCCTGAGTCATGACATTTATTCAGAATAGGTAAAAACTTTGAAACACTGCACTTGTTTTGAAGCTTTGGCAAATTTGAAGGCATAAATAGTGTTTTGGCATTTAAATACTGTCATTTCAAATGTAAATGTATCAGAATACCCACACTGATTCCAAGTGTGTGTTCAGAGTGAAAATGCTGGTGAAAAATAGTTAAAAAAAAGAGTTGGAAAAAGGAAATAGTTCCTCGTTTTGTCGCTTCTAATGACAACTTGTTCCTCATAACGACCACCAGGCGTCGACACTCTACTGAGCGAGTCAGATTCATGTTCCTGTGCCTCGTGCCGAGATGTTCATCATCGGTCCGCATATTCGCCCAGTGTTGCGCGCAGGATGCTGACTGGCTCAGAATGCCCTCTCATTATCATCATCCTTTGTATTTGCGTCAGCACTTTGGCAGTTTTCATTCTGTAGTGGTTAGTGAACCTATAGAACACACCCACAGTGTGTAACTGAAGCCCAAGGCAGCCTGTAAAAGCATGCTTTATTTGTTTTGTTGCAGAAAGCTGTCTCCGGCCTTTCACCAAGCACTTTTGTCCTTCTGTCGAATGTCCGCTGACAGCAGGCTTGGCTCTGAGGTGAGCACGCTCCAGTTACACACAACCACACCCCCCACACACAGAGCAAATCCCCTCAAAACACCACCTGACGGCGCAGTTGTTGGGCATTCATGCAGTCATAAGTGCGGCACACACGGCCTGCGGAAATCCTGAGGAATTGAATTGCGATGTCATTCCTTGTAGCGTGAACAGGAATTCATGAGGGGACTCTGATAGAAGGATATACTGTGAGCAGCTTCTATAGCATTCATTGTCAAATGATCAAAATAAAGCTTAGATTACACACAAGATCATTGTTCTGGCAAGTTCCAACAGAGCAGAGGTTCTCAAATGTTTTGCAACCAGGTACCCCTTTCAGTGTAAACATTTTTTAACAGACCTGCTTATGATCGCAGCACAGATTATTATTATTTTTAACTATAGTCCAACTACTCAAATATTAGGCATGTTAATTGGGCAATAAAATATATGTACCATTATATCTATTTATTGGCGGCGTTGGAGCTTTTTACTTTTGAACTTTCCACGCAAAGAAAACCAACCAGTTACTGTAAGTTAAAACATTCGAACCAATTTGTGTCATATTAACAGCACTTTTCCTAGTTGTTTTTCAAGTTGGCATTATTTATGCATGACAGACAAACAGAGAAATAGACACACAGACAGATACACAGACACATGCACAGACAGACAGTGAGACAGAGAGATGGACAGACAATTTGTGTCATTAACAACACTTTCCCTAGTTTTTTTTTTTTAAAGCAGTTAGATTCAAGTTGACATTATTTATGCATGACAGACAAACAGATACAAAGACAGACAGACAGACAGATAATTAGATGGACAGATGCACAGACAGATGGACAAACAGACAGATACACAGGTGGGCGGACAGACAGATGCACAGTCAGATGGACAGATGCACAGACAGAGGTACAGTCAGATAGATACAGATGCACAGACGTGCGAACAGACAGATGCACAGACGTGCGAACAGACAGATGCACAGACGTGCGAACAGACAGATACACAGACATTCAGACGGACATATGCACAGACAGACGTGCGAACAGACAGATACACAGACGTGCGAACAGACAGATACACAGACGTGCGAACAGACAGATACACAGTCGGGCAGACAGACAGAGACACAGTTAGTCGGACAGATACACAGGCAGATACACAGACAGAGGGACAGAAAGATACACAGAGGGACAGTCAGATAGATACAGATACACGGACAGACAGACAGACAGATACATGGGCAGAAAGATAGATAGAGCAACTCATAACATACACCAACACATAAAATATGAATATACATTGTACAGACGTTACAATTTAAGTTATATTATTATTAATATTTAGATTAGGAAATTAACAATAAGACAGATTTGCTTGACTGGCAAAATTATAAACCTTTTCAGTTTAAATGACCAGTCAATTAAGCTTATAACTATAATAACTAAATAATTACTGTAATTCAACTGATTTCCACTGCCATCACATCAATGAAAAAATAATAATTAAATCTAGACTCTCTGGCTAGAAGTCCTGGTCCGCACTTTGAGAACCACAGCAATAGAGGTTCCAAGAAACACTATTTTAAAACATGAAGGAAGGAAATGAAATGTTTGGCTTTTTCTGAAGCTCTGATTTCCATTTACTGTGTGTATTGCGGGTGTGTGTTAACAGCGTATTGCTCTGTCAGGTGTCGCGTATCGCTGACAGCGAGGAGAGCGTGATGCTGATGCTGGGCCGCTGTCTGCCTCACATCGTCCCCAACGTCCTGCTTGCCAAGCGTGAGGTACACACAAACCCACACAGACACACACGCACCCACACGCCTCCTTTTCCATGAGCCACGCTGTGCTGTTGTCTCTTTTTCACTGTCTTCAGTTTGAATTCGGCACTGACTGAACTGTGCTTTCATTTTTCTTTCACTAATTCTCATCTCTTGTGCCCTGTCTTCCACTTCCGGGTTGTTTTTTTGCATTCACTCATTTATTCTCTCGCCTTGGTGCATGCATCTCTGATCCGTTAGAGAATGGTTGTGCATCTGTGTCAGGTGAGTGGAACGTATATGCACGCTGCTATGCCAGCCCTCCTCCCTCTGTGTGTGTGTGTGTGTGTGTGTGTGCGCGTGTGTCTGTGTATCTCACTGACCTTTTGGCTGCCTTTCACGGTTACAATGTGTTCAAGAAATATTTCAATTAATTACCATTTTCTATTTTATCCAACCATTTCTGCATCAGTAAAGTCTGATACCACATGCACAATGTGGCCTCTGTGCCTGTCAGTCCCAGTAAAGGAGGCGTGGCCTCTGGGCCTGTCAGTCCCAGTAAAGGAGGCGTGTCCTCAGTGCCCGTCAGTCCCACTGAAGGAGGTGTGGCCTCTGTGCCGGTTAGTCCCAGTAAAGGAGGCGTGGCCTCAGTGCCCGTCAGTCCCACTGAAGGAGGTGTGGCCTCTGTGCCTGTCAGTCCCAGTAAAGGAGATCTCAGACCACTTGTTGTTCACACCACAACTTCTCTAGAACCCAGACCCTGGCTGTGTAACACTGAATTATGGATAGTGTAATCCAAAATAGTTACTTTACATGTTGCTATTATTTGGCTGTTGATGAAAAATGGAGCAAAAGCAGAATTAAAGTAAAATACCAGAAGCATCAGGGGGTGGAAAGCAACGAGGAGAGGAATTTTGTTTCAGAACCATCAAAACAAACTCATGCTTCATGCCAGAGGCCTACTTATGACACTTTAGCTCTCATATGAGCAGTTGGTAAAGACCAAATACATGAATACACTACATTTAATAGTAATATACAGTAGTTATTGTTCCTGTCACTGACAATACAAGACACAAATCAAGTGAACCACAAAATGAACCACAAACAAACCGTTCGTTTGCGGGTCATTTTAGAGGAGTCGGAGAATTTGTTGTGTTTACATATGCACAAAAAAAAACGCTGAGTCCGTCGATATGAGTCCACTAGGAACACTGAAACGCAGAGTTGTGTGAAAACACCCTTAATCAATAAAGCCAGTGTTTATGGTAACGAGTAAGGTTTGCATATAATGCGCAACAAACTGTGCATTACAAATGACCGTTTCTTTTGTAAACTTCCTTTAACATGTTAATTTGTAGTAAACATTTGGTTGATGTTTTGTACACTTGCAGCCGACAAAGCATCACTCAGTGGTCCATATTAATCACGTCAGTCTTTCAGTTCACTTTCACACCCCGTCTGCATTGTAATTGCCGTTTACTCTCTCTCTTTCCTTCTAGACGGTTAAATTGTTTAGAAAACACTCATGAAACACATTGATTCCTACACACATGCACGCATCTGTCACACATCTCCCTCCCAGGCCTCTGCTTTGCATAGAGGCGTTCTCTTTAACTGGCCTGATGACAGTTTTAAGACAAATTAAGCTTTTTTTTTTTCTTTCTCTCAGAACCCAGCCAGCCGGAGGCAAACAACACTGGAGGGAGCGGGGGGGGGGGAATAAATTTCCGCATTCCTGCCTTCACTTAGTGGACTTTGAGCTTTGTCTGTTAATCTCAACTGTCCAACCCAGGTTCCTAATATTCAGTTCCAGTGCTTAACTGCCCCCACTCCTGACAAACATACACTAACAGACACGCCCTCGAGGTCTGTGATATGGCACCCAGTGCAGAACAATAAGTGCACACCTTGTTGCACACCTGCCTGCTCTAGTGCAGTTACAGGCTTCGTAAGTTTTTGGCCCACGTTATTGCAGAGATAAAGACTTTATACGTTTGGCAAGTGTTAACAAAAAAAAAAAAAACCTTCTGAGTTACTGATTACCACATACAGTAAGGTCCAAAACTACCAAGAACTATGAAATGCATCGGAATTCAAATCTATCTGAATAGCCAGCAAATCCACACAGCTCTTTGCTTCACTTTTTCAAATTGTTGTGACGCCATATACACTAGCGTTTGAAATCATCTGTCTCATTTCATGCACAGTCATTATTCTATTTACTAAACTCTTCTACAATGTAGTAGATCTAATATATCCAATATAAACCACACACCTAAAGGTATTTTTAGAGGTTTTGTTTGCTATTTAAAGTATTTTGGGGAAAAAGCCATTTAAAAAGTTCAATAATAAAAATGTAATGATAAAGAAGAAATGACTGTACAGTAGATAATTCCAGTATATTATTTAAGTCTCCACTTCAAGATTTGATCATTGCTTTCCAAAAAAAAGAGCCATTCTGGATATAAATTTTTACATCGCTCTTGATGCTATAAAACATCTATAACACCATTTAGTTTCAGATCCATCTATGAAATGATTGTAATATGATTCTACTATTTTTTACAAAATCATTTGTAGAAAGCTGTAAAACATCATGTGTCCATAATGATGACTCCAAAATGACTATTAAACATTTATAGCATCAAGAGTGATGTTAATATAAACATTAATACCCAGAATGCCTCTTTTTTTGGAAAGCGGTGATCAAAT
>JAOUQW010000024.1:2195508-2216629 GCA_028565825.1 Olivaichthys viedmensis | reverse complement strand
ATCACTGAGATCACATTTTTTCCCCCATTCTGATGGTTGATGTGAACATTACCTGAAGCTGCTGGTCCGTATCTGCACGATTTTATGCATTGTCCTGCTGCCACACGATTGGCTGATTAGATAATTGCATGAATGAGGTGGTGTATATGTGTTCCTAATAAATTGCTCTGTGTGTGTGTGTGTGTGTGTGTATATAACAGAGCGACTTACAAAAGTGCCGCTTATCTAAGACACTGGCAGACTCTTGACTTTACTGGCTTCTGGCAGGTCTGGCTGGCTCAATTCCCCCTCTCTGAGCCATGTAGAACCACAATGAGATGCCTACACATTGTCATATTTTTTTAAATTATTTTATTAATTAATTTATTTTTTATACACAAAACACTGGTTTCGAAATTATCACTACCCCTACAGTTAATATTTGGTGTAGCCTCTCCTAGAGAGATTGGCAGCACTGAGCCTTTTCCTGTAATGTCCAACAAGGTTGGAGAACACATAGAGGGATCTTTGAGCACTCCTGCAGACAGAACATTTTAAGCTCCTTCACATTCTTAGGTTTACAAACTGTCCTCTTCAATTCAGACGTTTTCAATAGGGCTCAACTCTGGAGACTGAGATGGCGGTTGCAGATCATTGATTTTGTGTTCCTGCAACCATTTCTGTGTTAATTTGGATGTATGATTGAGGTCATTTAAGTAAGCATGTAAGCACTGAAGCCAGTCCACTTCAGTGAATTATTCAGCACATTATTCCAGATATATAAAATAATTGTGAGCCCAATTCTTCACGTTGGGAGTCCCCAAGTATATTGTCATATTTGTGTTGCATTTTGCATTGAGTTTCTAATGTGTTTCTTTTTGTTTTTTTTTACTTTTTCCTCCCCCCATTTTCTGCTCCAGAAAAGAACAATGCCCTGTTGCGAGTCTTCTCCTGCTCCTGGTGTCCACTTTCCTATACATCTGAAACCTACCTCCACAAACATATCAAGAGATGCCACTATGAGGAATATGAGATACTACAGAAAACAGTAGAGATTAAGTATGACCCTCTCATACCCACAACAAGCTCTAGTCAGCAAACGGCCTCTGGTTCTCTCTGCACTAACACCTCTTACAGACAAATACAGAAAGAAATTCACCAATGCTCACATTGTGGGAAGAGTTTTTCTCACCCGAGTGCTCTCCAACTACACGAACGTGTTCACACTGGAGAGAAGCCATATCAGTGTTCAGAGTGTGGGAAGTGTTTTGCACAACAGAGTAATCTCCAATCACACCAGCGCATTCACACAGGCGAGAAGCCGTATCGATGTTCACAGTGTGGGAAGAGTTTTAATCGAGAGAGTAATCTCCAGACACACCAGCGCATCCACACAGGAGAGAAGCCGTATTACTGTGGACAGTGTGGGAAGAGTTTTACTCACCAAAGCGCTCTTCAAACACACCAGCGCATCCACACAGGAGAGAAACCGTATCACTGTTCACATTGTGGAAAGAGTTTTACTCAACTGACTCATCTCCAACTACACCAGCGCACCCACACCGGAGAGAAGCCGTATCAGTGTTTACACTGCGGGAAGAGTTTCACTCAACAGTGTTATCTCCAAACACACCAGCGCATCCACACAGGAGAGAAGCCGTATTGCTGTACGCAGTGTGGGAAGAGTTTTACTCACCAGAGCACTCTGCAACGACACCAGCGCATTCACACAGGAGAGAAACCGTATCACTGCACACACTGCGGGAAGAATTTTTCTCACAAGAGTACTTTCCAAATACACCAGCGTGCTCACACAGGAGAGAAGCCGTATCAGTGTTTACAATGCGGAAAGTGTTTTACTCACCAGAACGCTCTCCTACTACACCAGCGTACTCACACAGGAGAGAAGCCATATCATTGCTCACAGTGTGAGAAGAGTTTTAGTCACCAGAGTCATCTCCAACGACATCAACGCATCCACACAGGAGAGAAGCCGTATTACTGCTCACAGTGTAGACGGAGTTTCAGTTATTCAAGTACATTTAAGACGCACAAGTGCACCGAAATGGCGCCATCACCTCTTGACGAGTGAACTTGTCAAATCAAGACAGGCTTTTTATTCATACTGTTTTGGCTTAAGATGATTTGTGTAAATTGTACATATAGCTATTGCTCTTGACTTCCTGTTGTAGGACTATATTGCATTATTTAATATATTTATTTAAATATTTGTGGTTATTTCAATTATATGCAATATTACACCACTGGTAAATGGTTGCTTTCTCTTAAACAATTGCTATTATTTAAAATTTGCTTGCAATTGTGAAACATATAATTGGTCTCCTATTCCCTTAATGGCACAGTCTAATATATCTGGGCACTGGTGGCTCAGTGGTTAAGGCTCTGGGCTACTGATCAGCCTTGGCACCACCAAGCTGCAACTGTTGGGCTCTTGAGCAAGGCCCTTAAGCCTCTGTGCTCCAGTGGTGCCGTATCATGGCTGACCCTGCGCTCTGACACCAGCTTACTAATAAGCTAGGATATGCGAAGAAAATAATTTCACTGTACTTGTATACGTTACAATAAAGGCTGTCTTCTTCTTCTATATTGAACACACTTTGTGATTTTATGATATTATTACCAAAATGGGATAACAGGGTTGACAAAACTGTCAGGGTTGGTGATACAGAAGCCAATAATTTACAATAATGACTGTTAAGCCACAAATATAACATTCTTTTACTGATCACAGATAAACTTTAGGTACGTTAGTTGTTTTGTCATTGGCACGTCAGAGTTCCTAGTTTATTAGGTACGTCTCCTGCCGTCATGCAAATTGTACATTCCAACAAATCACACATCTCATGACTGCAGTGAGTGCTATACCAGTGCAGACCAGTGTTCCTACCATAAAAAAAAGCATTGAAACTGGCAAAACAAACGACCTTCGTGACTTTGAATGTGGCTATAGTCGTTAAAAGGCCAGAAACTGCCAGTGATTGCAATCCTGTGGACAAAAACAGCTTGTGGATCAGAGGTGTCAAAGGAGAATGGGGATAATCATGAAGCAAACAGATGGGCTACAATCAGGCAGATCATATCCGAACCTAACATTGATGTGCAGAGTGTCATCTCAGAATGCACCACTTATGAGACTTTTTCTCAAATGGGTTACAACAGCTGAATGTTAATCAGGTGCTGATGTCGGTTAAGAACAAAAACGCATGTCTCCAGTGGGCACGGGAACATCAAAAATGGACCATTGAGAATTGCAAGAGGGTTGCCTAGTCAGTAGAATCTGGGTCCTTTTTTGCATCATGCTTAAGGAAGGATCAGAAATTTGCGCAAACAGCATGAGTCAATGGATGCATCTTGTTTGGTGTCAGCAGTTTAGGTCAGCAATGGCAGTGTGATGCTGTAGGGAATATTTTCCTGGCATACATTAGGCCCCTGATACCGATTAAAGAACATCTGTATGTCACAGTTTTTCTGAACATTGTTGCTGACCATGTTCACCCGTTTATAGCCACAGCTTATCCACACTCGGTTGGACATGTCTGTCACAAGGCAGGTATCATCACTGAGAGGAACATTCCTGCACCCAACACAGTTTTATGCTTTCAAGACCCAAATAGCTCCAGGATGCAAATTATTCAAATATCACTGAAAAAGAAATACACCCTTGGTTGATCACAATTATCCAACATCTCCACAAAAGAGACTTTAGACAAATATAATGCAATTCACTGGAGTACTTCATGACAATAATCATTTATTTTTATGATGAATTTTATATCTTCTTCATGCATTACTACATATTCCAGGGTGGGCTGAGCTACCAAGATGGAATCATTATCAGAGATGAAAGTTATCCCTGAGGGAAGATTACTTGCAATTTCCACTCCTCTCATCTAGGTGAAGGTTGCTTTGGTAGGGCTAAAGAGTGTGTTTGCTGGCATGGTATGAATGACCAGATCAAGTCATACATAGCAAAATGCCATCGGCTAGTCAGTGGACAGCATGCAACAGAAAGATATGCTGCACCAACATGAAATGACAAACAGACCATGGGTAAAGGTAGGCACACATTTGATTATATATGACAATAAGGACTCCCTTATCACTGTAGACCATTTAACAAACCTTTACGCAGCCTAGTACTGGTTTTAGGAAACTGAAAACTAATTTTACCCATCAAGTCATCCCTGACACTGTACTTTTAAATAATGAGCCACAATTAAAATTCCAGGAATTACAGAGATTTAGCTACCTGTGAACATAAGACCTCATCTCAGGCTATCACAGAGCAACATCAAAGCTAAATCAGCCATGAGGACAGCTAAGAGACTCATGCTCAAAGCCAAATCTGCAAAATGGGACCTTTACCTGGCACGTTTTGACCCACGTTTTGTAACAACCCAGGAACTAAACCAGCCCAAACTATTGACTGCACAGCCAACTTGTGCGGTCTTCTGAGTCAACAATGGCAACAAGCCTACTACAACAGAAAGACTAAGGACTTATACAAGTTGCGACAGTGACAGAATCCAACTATTTTCCCTTTCTCCACACAGAATTAGGTTCAGAGTTGTGAGGCCAACTGACTGTAGGTCCCATGATGCTGAGTTACAATGTGGCTGCGTTATTCAATAGAAATCAGATACACCTCATGGAGTGGCTACTAGTGCACACACCCAAAGAGATTGTTACTGACCCACTACACAATAGAAATACAGCCAAAGATACTCGTGAGAAATAAGTTGCACTGTGGTTAAAACCATGATACTTAAAGCACTACATAACGTAGTCTTTGATTGTAGCAAAATTGGACAAAATCGGATGTAAACTGAAATGTTACATTGATGTTTCGACTAATCAGTCAAAGTTTTTGTTTGGGAGACATGTACACTTGTTTACAGGTACAGTGAAGCACTGTACCTGTACGTATGTTTCCTAATGTTTAAAAAAAGAACAGATTTAGGTTTGTAGGTGCAGTTTAAATATAGTCAAGACTGAGTTCAATGGGTTTGTTTGAAGTGTTATTCTGAAAAAGGGGGAAAATATAACAATAGAAATCAATTGTTGTACATGTGCATTGGAACATGTACTGATTTCGTGGCTGCACTCATTGATATATGCTGAACATATGAGAATGCAGTAGTTTATCAACTAAGGTAGTTTCAATCATATGTATAGTCTTTATTGAGTAGACAGAACATAATCAAACACCCAGTGCTGAAAGACAGCCAGAAATTCTCAGATACGAGAAGGATTCAGGAAGATTTGGGAACTTTGCTCCACACAAGCAATAACAACACTAATAATGTTATTAAGTTTTATTATACAATATTCACAGTTAGAGCTTTCTTACATTTCAAGAGCACATTATCACAAGTAAAAACAAAAAAAGATTTGTTCTAAATGTGTAAATGTAATCAACAATCTAAGAATAACAGTGTTACAGCCTAAAAAACACAAATTTTAATTAATATTCAAAGAAAGTGAACATTTGGTTGAATTAATGCACTTATTTTCCACCACTAAGGGTTACAAATGGCTTAGTTTCTCAATACTCCGGTGCCCTATTTGTAGTATATAAAGATTTACAATCAAGACTGCAGCACTGTGTTCAGTTGTTCAATCATTTCAGTGTACATGACAAAACATTGTAGAAATTATTACACATTTGTTCTCATTTTCCTAAATATTACTACACTAATGTTTATACCTGTAATGATGTAAACTTATAGTGTAACTTGCCTCTCCTCAGATCAAGTGAACAGAAAAAAGCCTAGTCAGGATAAAAATGCTAAAGGCATTAGGGCACTTTAAACACTCTGGGTAATGGCAAATCCCTTAAAGATGCACTGAGCAATGTCATGCAAATCGGGCTTTCACTGAGGTTTGTTCACTGAATATGACTTCATATCTAGTGCATTCCTGTATAGTGCACATTTCTGCCTCCCACTGGACTCCACTGAAACCACAGTTAGGAGTGAAGTCTCCAGAAACATCTCCTCTACTAAGTCATTGGAGCCAGAAGGCCACTGTGATGAAGAGCAGCATTTGCTGAAAACTCTGCAGACACATGCAGCCTGAAAAACAGAAATTTATTTTATTCCAATAGAATATGCATGAAGTCCACAAAGAAAAACAGATAAGTAATCATCATTAATATGGCATATTATAGAGAAATGAACGTACCGTTTCCCTCAAATTTCTTGCCTTTGGAATCTGCAGCTGCATTGGGGAAACATTTTTTTGATTAAAACATTAGGGTGAATGAACACTTACTTCTCTGTGCTTTTAGAGTCGTGCTCCTTTTAGAAAGCGAATCTAATTTGTTTTTGCTAGCTGCTTCTTGTTTAACCTGTTTTATTAAGTAGCCTAAAAGAGTGTTTGTGTGTTTGAGGCCGCAAATACGGCTATGCTGATCATTATATAGCTATATATAGATTCTCCGACAGTGATGTTGCTGCCTATTTATTTTATGTAAATTGGTTCATCCAAAAAGTCTAATCTTTTGCTTAGATTAGATTTGCATATCCTTACAATATGCTCCTAGAACTCGGTTATTTAGACCATCATTTTACAGATAACGTTAATCAGCTTTCAAATCTGTTTTTTTGTCAAATTACAAAATTCTAATTGAAACATCTACTATGCTTTTTTATTTTTTTTTAACTACATCATTGCTTTTTCTTGGTTCCAGCATTACAAAGCTTGAAAAGGCCTACATTAAAAACCCAATACTTTTATATATCTAACCTTTGATGGTGAAGGTTGTCTCCATGCCGGCGTGGATGTGGTCCGTCACATGGCAGTGGAGGAGCCACGTTCCAGGAGTTCCCGCTACCAGTTCCACAGTCTTGAAGGTTCCAGGGAACAAGTCATACACATCAGCTCTGTGAGGGTAATCAGTCTGAAAGAAAGAAAAGAGATATACAGTATATAGCAAAGTGGAAGTTTTAAATGTTTATTGTGTGTGTGTGTATGTGTGTACATAAAATATCTTTATGATTAAATAAATGTATACCTTGTATATGAAGCTCTGAGCGTGAAAGTGTACTGTGTGCATATCTATCTCGTTCCCCAGTCCCATTAAATACCACTCAGTCCGTTCTCCCTGCTGCATCATCAAACCATGAAGGTTAGCATATAGCTTTCCATTAATACCTGGTCAGCACATGGAGAAAAGGAAAACATTAGAAACAATTATAATGAGAAAATGTCATCTTAATGTGGCGTGACCATAGAGAGATATAAGCTGCTATCCTATAGCTAAGGGCGGATTTCCAAAGAGCAAAAACTGGACAGTTCTTACTATATACAGTGCAAAAGTCTTAGGCACATGTGAAAATAATTAAATTAAAAGTTCCTGACTATAAAAAATACTATAAAGAAGAAAAAAAAAACTGTCTTTAAAACTACATCAATTTTTTTTAGCACATGGTCGTGCAGTTTTATAAGGAAATCAGCTGATAGGTTGTTCTAAGAATCTTGCAGAACTTGCCACAGTTTGCCTCTCACTTGCTTCTGACAGGTGAAAGATCACATGATATGAAAGATAGCCTTGATTATGTTTTTATCTAAAAAGTGGTCTATTACTTAATATGTCACTTTCTTTAATGATTTACAAAAATGTCTCTGTAACATTAATTTTCCAAAAAATAAATGTTACAGAGACATTATGGTAAGCATTAAAGAAAGTGAAATCTAAAATTTGCTCTTTTCTAATGACACACAAATACATAAAATCAACATCTAAGACAAAATTTGCATAAAAAATTTGGGTGCCTAAGACTTTTGCAAAGTACTGTGTATTATGAACATGATTTAATAAATGTTACTTAAATGCAGCCTACATTACTGGCTTAGAAGAGGCAGATCTTATTGATAGAGCTAAAACCCTGCAGAAACTGAGTGCATTATCAGTGTTTGGCCTGGCCGCAGCTTTATTTATTATTACTGCGTTTTTTAAATTTTATTACTGCTGTGTACTGTATATGGACCTGTTGGGATGGCATAGAGTCATTTCAATCTGTCATTTTATTGTTTGAATCGGGAATGCATGTGATTTTGTATGTACAGTGTGTGTTTAAAAATGTAGTTGCTATGGGTTGTATCACTTCATACTGTCTTCATGAGGAGCCCATTAAAATAAAAAAAGTCAATCAAAAGAAAGAGCACAATTCTACAATTGTTTTTTTTCCTGGTATGAAGCCTCACTTTATATGTATGCCACAATATTATGGTTGTGCTTCTATAAATTCAATCCAATAATGTGATCATGTCACCATGTGTGACGCGAACATCTGGGTTCATAGCAAAAGAAACCAGCTAGAAACTAGCTTGCATGCTAAGTCATAGCCATCCGGATGTGAGAGATTTATTGCAGAGAAGACGTAAACGTTTTTTATTACAAACGTCACCATGAGAAACTACTACTGTCTGAATAGGGTTTATAATATCGATTGAATACACAGACACAAGTGACTAACCGTGCATCATGTTACTCTCCATAAATCCCTCATCGTTTGTGTTGAATGTCTGTGGGTTGTGCAGGTGTGTTTCTATATTCTTCTCCAGATACCAAGATTCATTCTCATCGAACACCATGAAGAGCAGAGCAAATTCTTTATTCACATCTAATCTGCGTCTGTCTCCGCTTAGAGTCCCCTTACGACACACCACCAACGGCCCAACCAGGCCACTTGCCAAATCCTGTCCCAGTCCACCAGAAACAAATACACAAAAAAATGATACACACAAAAACACAGATTATTTTACTACAACGCAAAGGAAAAATACACATATAAAAATATCCATCATGCCTGATGTGCGTTGTACCTTGATGAAGTTAGCTGATGAGTAATAAGCAAAGGTTATGCAGTTAGACTCAGTGGGTCCAGGACCTGAACTAATAGTCCAGTTATACCTCATTATATTACCTAGAACATACACACACAGACACATACAGTATATTCTTCAGCATGCATAATACATTGAATAATAGCCTGCAACAATATGCATGCACAGGCATCAGAGAATGTTACGTTATCAGTCTGTTTGATTGTAGTGTACCTTGGGGAACAGGTGCCAGGTGAGCCTCATTGGTCTTTACTCCATGAGCGTGAACTGAATATGGCCTACTAGCTTTGTTCTTAAACACAACCTGGACCCTCTCACCCACCTGTACTCTGAGAATGGGACCTGCACAACAACAACAACAAAAAAGAATGATTTTTGGACATAGTATGCTTTTTAGGGAATAGTAATTTTAGGGAACTTGTCCGTAACGCCAGTGAACGCACAACCCATGGACCCCCAGTGAAGCCCGACTCCGAAAAGATCCTACGGCGTAGTTGAGCATAGCCCTTTGCAATGGAGAAAATATCAATGTTTATTAGACAAAACACTTTTGAAATGAAATATCCTTTTCATTCCGCCCGGTAAGACGGCAAGTAAATGCTTTTGCAACAAAAATAAATAAAAATCAACAAAAAAATCTATTTGACAGTAGAGGTATTTTTGTCCCGCAAAGAAGCCCACCTTCTCTATGTGATGACTGGCTCTAAGAGGTGGAACCATGCTGTAGACACATTATTTAGTGATTTGGCTTTTTGCCATTACCGATTCCAACCTACGTAATGTAAAGAAATAGGAAATATAGAGTTCTGAGTTTCGTTATTTGCTTTTATTTGCTAACAAGTGTTAGCAATAATCTGATAGCTAGCTATCATTTTGTGAATATCAAAATTAGTAGCCTATTTTCCTTTTTAAAAATGATAAGGAACAACTAATTTGTTGATCTTATTTTAGAAAAATCCTTTCACTCAGGCCAATGCACAGCATTCATTTAGTTAAAAGTACAGTTTGGAGCATAAATATAATGGTGGTTTATGCTGGTTAGTGCTGCTTTAACTGGTCTGGTTGACTAGCAAAACTATGATGATAAAGCGTGTTATGATTATGTTGATCATGCCGGTCTTCTTTTAGCAGCGTTACCGGTGTTGGTGTTGCTTCCTGAATCATTTGAGAAGACTTTATGCTGGTATGACAGACCATTTCCTGCTTTAAGGAAGGCATTCAGAATTTCTATTTAAGTAACTTGACAAACTACAGAATAGGTTTAAGAACGGAATCATTTTTTGCAATTTTCCGTAAATGACGACCATGCCTCCCCTGTGTCAGAAAGCACCAGCCGCAAGTTAAAGTGACTGGAAATCAGGTGTTCATAACAGTAAAACCATGCACTCTTAGCCAACCTACACACAGCACTATTACACCTAACAGGGTCATAGGTTGGAATGTGTCTTGTACCCAGAATGCCTAAATGCTCTTCACCAGGACCCCTGGGCTTCTTGACTGTAAAGCTGTCATCTGTGTACTCGCGGTACACCACCTTCATGTATTCCGGGCCAATCCGGTTCTCTGATTTACTAAGGAAAACATTTCCAGGGCTGAGACAGAGTAAGAAAAAGTGATTTTAATTCAATATTTGTGTGACATGGAGAAGTTTTAATAAAATAATACACAATTTTTATGTGTAATCGGGCGTGGACATGTTTCAACACTAGTGACCACCACTGACCTGTTGTAAAGATCAGCGTGATGTTTCTTCAACTCCCATGCCCGGTCTGGAGCATAGTTCCACACCACTTCTTCTGCAGCCAAGTAGTAGTACACGTCAGGCTGAAAGGTCGTAACCTCTGCTCCAGGGTTCAGGCTCTGTGTGCAGCGTTTGACTGTGTACTGCTGGCGCATGCCCCCACGGTAGTGATCGGTTGTGCGACAGCTCAGCTCAAAAGTACCTGGAGCCAAAGGGCAAAGTCATAAAACGTCAGCAGATTAGGGTGGATGGATAAAATAAGATGTCTAAATGCTAAATAGGGAAAGGGAATCATATTCACTTTATATCCCTTTTATTGTATTAGGCTATCTGAGAAAGCAGACCATCTTAAGAAGCTGTGTGTGAATTTAAGTTAATATTGATCAATATTACAAAAATCATATAAAACTACCTTGATATAATCATTACAAACCTGTTAAGTATACCATAAGTCATAAACAAACCTCATAAGCCATCAGGTCATACAGTGGATGAAGGAATTTCTATAAGGATTGATCTGGTGCTTTTAAATGGTAAACTAGTATTTTTTTGCAATGCCCCTTTCATTCGAAATGACTTTTAATTGTGTGTAAAAGTACTTCTTCTCCTTTTATTAAATTTGTTTTATACTACAAATTTGTATAATGTTTAGGCTGTGGTTTTTACAAACTAATCTAATCTAACTTACCGTCGTTGTCAGGTATCATGGAGACCGTGACACTGGTGTGAGGGAAGAGACTTAGTGTGTCATGTGTAGTGCCATCCCGCCGAAATGTGTTGCCCTGGAAATAAACGCCATGAAGATCTACCTCTGTGCCCAAGCCCAGTGTGTGCCACACTACATGATCCCCGTCACACAAATCAAGCCCAAGAAGGTTCCCATACATGAAACCATTCAACGCTGAGAGGGAACACACACACACACACACACATGAGTGGGCTGAACAGAGTAAAGAAATCTGTGTATTTACATAGTAAGAGACTAAATGAACATGTGCAGGTATACATATTATCAGTTTACACACATGGTGGTCGTACTTACAGTGCATTTTATTGCTCTCTTCGAATCTTGGGTCATCTGGGTCTGACTCAGTGCTACCAAACTCGTTAATATTTTTCTGCAGATACCAGCTTTCATTCTCATCCATCACAGTGAAGAGTAGGAAAAACTCTTTCTGCACCTCTGACCCTACATGCTACACACACACACACACACACACACACACACACACACATGACTCTTGCCTGAAGTAGGATCATACACGATTCTGAAGTTTGGGGGGCCCAAAGCTAAAACCCCCCTTTGGCCCGTCACCAAACACTCACTCAAACCCACTATTCCATTACCACAAGATGTCACTCTAAACCACATGTTTATATCATTTTAAAGTATTTTATTCTGCATGCTAGCTACACAAGCATTTTGCTCATTGGGCTGAAGGACTAGCAATGAGATTTGGGGAAGGTGACCTGCTCTTTGGTGAGGCTTCAGCAGTGCCAGATGTTTCACCTACTGTACGTCACATAAGCCTGTTTTTTAAACAAAGATGAAAGGGTTTGTTTAGCCTTTTTCTCCTCACTTTTGTTTGTGGGCTAGTGGCATTTTATTTTGTTCTGTATTTAGCTAACTAATAAACTACTAGATAAATACCTGTGTTGTTTGATGGCTGCATAATGTTTTTGGTGTAATGGGGAAGGGACAGGTTTTCACTAAGGATGATGGTATTTATGTAGGGGCATTGTGCGGTGACTTTATTATTATTATATAAGAAAATGTGAATGATGAAAATGGTTTATGTTAATAAAAGTAGAGGCCCTACATTAACATCATTGAGGCTTCATCCAATAACAAAGTCACCATGAATGAAGTATATTTGCGGACATTCTCAGCTTGACCACAGCCTCGGGGTCCTATTTGATGAGAAGCCCCAACCAATTGCTTGGTTTGCTTGCCTATAGCATCACCTCTGTTTGATCTTTATTGTGTATAATCTGATCATCTCTGCTTAATCACACTCATGTAAACATCCTCTGATTATGACTTCACTATCTGGAGACGTTCAGGGGAAAATGGGATCCAATTTCTCAAGTCTCCTCAAGATTTGTTTCTAGGAGTTTTTTATTTGCTGGTCTTGATGGTTTGCTCATAATGGGTCTTTCTGTAAACCTGTTTTGTGCCAATATATATATATTTAAAAGTGCTGGATAAATAAATGAAATGAATTGAGTTGACATGTGTATGGGAGAGTACCTGTCGACCACTTTCATCCAGAACTCCTTTCTTGCACACCTGCAACGGTCCCACCAAGCCAGAGTTGGTGTCATGGACAGGGTCTGTAGCGGAGTAACACAAGTATGACAGGCAGGGTGGGTCACTGGGCGAGGGGCCTTCTGTCACCCGCCAATGATAGGTAAATGTCATGCCTGGAGCCACACTGGCCCCAGCCTTCTTAGAACCTGAGGAGGACAAAGGCAGAGTAAGATGTCTCCATTTGACATATGTATAACTGTATGATGAACTCGCAATAAGTACGTAATACAATTCAGATTATGCATGTCTCACCATCCTGATACATGGCCCCTTCATAAGCTTTATCATATGCCAGACCATGAGGTTGCATGCTGAAGTTACGGTGTGCCTTATTCCGGAATGTTACCACAATGACATCTCCAGGTTGTCCCCTAATAACTGGGCCTATGGATGATAGGAAAAATGCAGGAAAAGAGACCCCCCCACACCCACATGTTTTTATTTTATGTAATAAAACCCGCTATTTATTATATTCGTCACCCAATATTGTTTAGATTTACCCAGAATGCCAAGGTGCTTTTCTGAACCATGTTGCTCGATCTTGGTGGTAAACGTGTCATCTTTGTATGAAATGTATCTGACCTTCCAGTACGTTCCACCCAGCTTGCCACCCTCTGTACTGAAGAATTCTTCAGAGTCACTGTAAAGAGAGAAATATTAATTTGCACATATACAGGCATGTTTGTTCAAAAGTGTTGTGTTCTAGACTGTGTGTTGTTGAGTGTGTGACTGTGTACATATAGCGCCAGTTGGTTGTGTGATCACAGAATATGTGCTTGCGTGTATATTTACCTCTCTGTTTCATTTAGTGGTTCATTGGTGAATCCGTTTTTCCCTGACGGGGCGTAGTTCCAAACCTCCTCTTCTGCAGCGATGTAGTAATGTCTCTGATAGCCAGGGGGCACTGTGGGTGCAGTGTCGTCATTCTTACACAAAGACACCTGATAGAAGCCTTGCATACCTGCTACTCACCGTAACAGCAGCAGGGAGGCACACAGACACAAGGTAAAAACAGCATGAGACAGAGTGCAGTGTGTTTCTGATGTACATAAGAGGATAAAAAACACATAGGTCATGAATCCACTTAAACATACAACACTGTACATGTATCTTTCAGATACGGTCATGAATCCTAAACACTGCAATACACTCTATCAAACTCTCACACACACACTATCATATCTAAATGAGAGTTTAATAGTGTGTGTGTGTGAGAGTTTGATAGTGTGTGTGTAAGAGTTTGATAGTGTGTGTGTGAGATGACAAGTTTGAATTACGAGTGTTTACAAGTTAAAGGGCCTCCCATAGTTTATCATGCTGTAAAACACTATACAATCAACTAATTAACTGAAACAATTGAATATATCTCCAGAAAAAAAAGGACAAGAAAAAAGAATACCCTGCATGTGATCATTGACCTGGCAACTTAACATCCACTTCCCTGTTGTCACGGGAATCATTTTTGCAGTGACAAAAGTTGCAGGAAATAGGCTCAGCACATCAGTACGGTGACCACGGTCGAGTAAGGTGTGGCCATGGAAGTAGGCAGAATGAATATCTACTTCATTTCCAATGCCAAAAAGATGCCAAGACACGGCACGTCCGATACACACATCCAATGTTGGCAAGTTACCATAAACATAACCGTTTATTGCTGACGGAAGAGAGAAAAACAATTAGTGAAGTGAAACTCATAACTACATACAGCTAAATGAGGTTTCTATAGTGAAACTGAGAGATAGGCTGTTAAGCCAATGACTGACATTTCAAAAACTGCTTTTGTGTCACTTTATAATTATGTAGAAGTCAAAGAATGATTTGGCTCCTAGAATGAATGTTGATTTACAGAACTTTTATTTAAGAACAAATTGTTATTAAACCTCCCAAATATGTCAATGCATTTATAAAAAAAAAACAAAAAAAACCCCCCACTAAAGCTGAACAGCTTACAGTGCATGAGGTTGGACTCGTGAAATTCTTCATCTTCTTTCAGATTAGTGACCCCCGGGCAGAATCTGTCAATGTTGTCATCAAGGTACCAACTAAGATTTTCATCCACCACGCTGAACATCAAAAAGAACTCATGATCCACATCAGAGCGCTGATGTCCAGAGATGTCCAGGACTCCTGAGAGGGGAAAAATAGCATGCTGATGTGCATGTTGCTTGTGCATACAGAGATTGTGTGTGCGTACACGACTAGCTGTATGCTTTGGTGTAAATGTGTGAGTTACCCTTATTGCAGGTGAGCAGAACCCCGATGAGTCCTGCTGCAATGTCTCTAGGTGCATCTACATGGGAGTGGTATATCCAGGTGAGGCAAGTGGGGTCAGATTCTGTGGGGGCAAACTCTTCTGTCACCTTCCATGTGTACGTGTAACCTTCACCGGGAGCCACAGCATCATCACTCTTATTCTGACCAGTCGTACCATCCGGATACAGAGCACCTGGTAAACATCATGCCATAATAAGTGATGTGGTAATCAAGTAACACAGACACTTGATGAAATCTAGAAAACTCTAGAGCTATAATCCCAATTTATGTTTTGTGGCAAGACATTTCATGTGTAAGTATCTGTGTAAGAGACCATTTCAGGGCTGTGGCGAAAAAAATATTTAGGAAAATGTGTTTTAATGCTGCTGTTTTAAAAAGATGAATGGCATCACTTTTAAATATTACAATACATTTGGCAACAATGATTATGACGCTGGATTTTAAAAGCAGTGTATAGAATTTGTTAGGGGCATATTTTGACTTTTGGTAATGTGGCGTCAGGGGCTCATGCGTTGGCTTTTTAATTACCCATGAGCCTTCCTGCTCATGTGTCTCCTTTGCCGATGCTATAATATTAAAGCTGGTTTTATTGATGTGGCAACCCCCTCGCCACCGGAGAGCCCCGTCGCCTGAGTATTGAGCACACCTGACATTCGTTACTTCCTCGTCACCTGAACACAATAAATACCCGGACATACATTCACTCACCGCAAAGTATTGCCTCTCGGTATGAGTTACAATTCCGAGCGTTTATCAGGTTTGATTTCTTGTTTACCCTCTTCGTCTCACTCTTTGGATACTTCTGCCCCGTGGACTGATTTCCTGGTTGTCGGATTATTTGCCTGGACTTTGACTACGAAATTGAACTTCCCTGTGTTCGTGAGCAAACTGCGTTTGGATCCTACCGGTGGTTTCTGGGTTGCTTGTGACATTCAGGGCCTCTGCTATGACTCTACTGCAGTGCACCTCAAATTGCGGGTTCCACAAATGATTTAAAAATAAGGCAAGAGTAATCAAACACATTATGAATTAATAGCTTGTAAGTATAGTCAATCTCATTATGGAACCTCATTATACTGGAGGAAGAAATGTAGAAATAAGGAAATGCATAAATAATTGGAGTGGAAATAAATAAATTTAAAAACAAATACATGCAAAAAATAAATAATGCAGAAATTAAAAAATATATATTTTAATTATTTCTGTATTTCCGCCTTATACTTATTTATTTATGTATGTATGTATTTATGTCTGTATTTATTATTTATTTAGTTCCTTTTTAAATATAATTATGTATTCCTTTTATGTATTTATTTGTAATAAAGTCCCCTTTTTGTCCTCCATAAGTGTGGAGGAAACAGGAAACCAACAGCCTTTAGACAAGACAACTCTATAAAATACACAGGGCTGAAGAGCTGAGAACTGCATTTACAAAGGAAATCCCCCTTTAAAAAGGGAAGTTCATAAAGGAAAACCACAGTTTATTTTATAGAATAGAATGCCTTTTTATTGTCACATATACAAGTACAGTACAGTGAAATTCATTCTTTGCATATCCCAGCATGTTGGTAAGCTGGGGTCAACCATGATACAGTGCCCCTGGAGCAGGGAGGGTTAAGGGCCTTGCTCAAGGGCCCAACAGTGGCAGCTTGGAAGTGCTGAGGCTTGAACCCACAACTTTCTGATCAGTAGCCCAGTGATCAGTAGCCCAGTGATCAGTAGCCCAGTGCCCTAACCATTGAGCCACCACTGCCCCATATAGAACTTTACATGATGAAAACACAACTTTCTGAAAACAATAAAAACTATCTGATCTGATGCAATAGCAAGACAAACCACACCATGAGAGAAATGTATTTGCATGCAAAATTTGACCTTATGTGTACTACCATCAGAGTAGATCACACGCCCAGACAGACCCACACCAAGACAAGTTCCCTCAAGGTCTGAAACCCTAATATCAAATTACTGGTAATAATTAGACATGCTGCCAACATGTGTGAGGTTGCCTGGTCATAGTGGTCAAGGTGAGGTGCTGAGATAACTGCTGACTAAGTCGGTGCCAATAAGTACTTTGACTTGTGTACCTAACAAACACTGTATTGTGCACATTTTGGAGCAACTGAAGGATCACAGCCGTCGGTTGCATGAGAGAATGCGAAGGCTTGTGAAAAAAAAGACACCTTTTCTTTATTAGTGTTAAAATATCCCCTATATGTAATTATACATTTCAGTAGGTCTTGATGGTAGGACAGTATTTAAGAGTGTACCATTTCTTTACAGATTCTACATAATTTTAATGTAACTGGAAAAATGTGTTGGGTCGAGGAGAAAACTCGGCTGTGGGCCGGATCTGGCCTCCATTTAATGATCCTGGCACTATAGTATCCAACACCTGACCACACACACTCTGATGAAATATCGCCCGAAATCACGACCTATTGCCATGCATGCAAAAATGCACTAATTTCAAATGACAGTCATTTTATTCACGAAAATAGGTATGTTTTTGCTTTTTGCATGTCAAATTATTATATCGGACTAAAAAACAAAGTATTTGTTTGCTTTTGCAAAATGTTAGTTTGTGACAAACATCTGGGTTTTTTTTCCCTTTGGTAAGTAATGAAATCAAGTGACATTATCCCTTAAAGCACAGGTCGGGTCTAACAAAGTGCCCTGATCTCTAATCATCAAGGACAAAATGTCAAACTTCATGCTTGTGTATGTGTGTGTAAATACATGTGAATATCATTTATCAGCATTATTAATGTTAATTCTATGTTGTGGACTTTTGCCAAAACACTACAGGAGGCATTGTAGCTGACAAAACTCAGAGCCTCTCTAAGAAAGAATAAGAGAGACCCGTCCTACCTTCAGAGTCCTTCTCGTAGAAGACGCCATGCGGATGGATTGAATAAGGCTGAGATGCAAAGTTCTTCATGTGCACCACAATGACATCACCCACTTCTGCGCGGATCACAGGTCCAAGGAATCCCAGCCATTCTGGTTTAGGCATCTCAGTGGAGAAACTCTCATCTCTATACTGCTTATACACAGCTTTTTTATACACGCTACCAATGCGGTTTGGACCAGTCACCAGAAATGTAGAGGCGTGCCTTAGAGAAGAGAGGAGGGAGGATGAACAAGAGGAGATAAAGAAGTCATAAATGTGTTCTCCATCAGTAACCTATTAGGCTTTTTGTGTTTTAAATTGTCTGCACACATGGCAGATGAAAATATGTTTTACGAGTCAGCATCCAGTTTACGTTTCTTGTGTTGATAAGTTATATCACTTCACATGAAAGTAGACATTAGACGCATAGGACACATTAGACAAAGATTGTTATTTCACAAGATAAGTTAGGTAGTTTATTAACTATTAATTCAGAATGTATCAGACTATGTACATAGAAAAAATAAGTTATTTTATTGGAGCTTTTAAAGTAATTCGCAAAAGTCATCAGATCTTTGAATCAAACTGAGTCACACTAGAAAATGGTTATTTCAAATAAGTAGTCCATAAAACTGGAAGTTATCCTTTCACAGCATATTACTTTATGCACGTAAAACACCAAAAAAATGAAGTGGCCAAAATTGCCAGCCAAAGTTATTAAATCTGTCAATTAAATGGCATCAAACGTCAAAGACACTATAAAATTGTTATTTCAAATAAGTAGTTCATCAAACCAATCTGTTTAGAGTATATCAGACTATTCACATACCCAAAATGTTGTGATTTTACTGCAGGATTTTAAAGCAACTAGCAGCTAAAATGATCAGATTGGTCAATCAAGTTGAATCTTATGTCATATGCTACTTATTTGAATTCGCCATTGTGCACAAAAACCACTGCTCACAAGCTATGAAGAAAGCAAGAATAAAGTGATGTTGCTGCAGAATTTTAAAGTAAAGAGGCTTGTGACTTATGAAAGAAAATCATAAGTCAAAATGTAAACTCATAAACTCATTACCTTATGCACATAGCTGATATTACAAGGTTTTACAGGAATGTGCATACCGTGACTTCACTAACAGGTTTATTAGTACTAGTTTTCATTTATTTTGTACCTTGACACTTTTTCAGTCCCAGTATCGCGTGCAACTCTGGTTCAGAGTGCATCACATTATGCACATTCCAGCTATGAAGTTATTTTACAGCAGGTTTTTAAAGTATCTCACAGACAAATGTACTAAATTCACAGGTCAAATTGGTAAAATGTCGATCGAGGTGCTGCTAGTAAAGTAGTCGATTTGTGTTACTAATACTTTAAATGGAGTTATGAGAAAAAGAAAAAGAAAGTTTGCGAAAAAGACCACGCCTGAAACTCAACACCTCCCTCCTAGGTCACTTCTTATGAATTCCCAACTCTTCCTTTCGTTTTTAGTGACCGAGTTTTTGCACACACTACCTCCCCGCCTACTCCCTACTCTTCAATGGCTCCTACACCTAAAGTATGTCTCTTCAGTAGGGGGTGTGCGGTTCTTCCTGTCTAGCATAAAGCAGAAGCTTCCCAGAACTCCAGCCCAAGCTCTCAGTCCCTCCCTGCCCCTCTTCACAGTTATTCACCTCCCATACCACTATCAGTTGAAGTTGATGGTCTGCACTTGTAAAGATAACTAAAAAAGCAAAGTGTCTGTTGGATAAGAGATTTACACAGAGAACTGACAGAACCCGACAGACCATACTGGTAGCACTTGGGTGTTTTTCAAATGTATCACAGTCCTTAAAGTGCACATTAGCATTAGAACTGGTCTCAGACATTCAGTTGTGGTGGAGCCTTCTATTCTTATGCTAATTGGTGTTCCTTTCTCTATTCACAAACCTTTTCAAAAAATATCAGAGCCTATTTGCTTAAAGAGGATACAATAGAATAGAATGCTCCTTTATTCAGGGTCCCATGAGGAGCGTGTTCACCTAATCAGCCCATCTATTGAATTCCTTCGGGTTTTACATTTGTCTGTAAATAAATCTGCCTCATGATTTAAAACTCCATTCTTGTAAACCCCCTAACTGCGAACAGGAGTCATAAAAAGAAGCTATCTTTAACATTATATGATTATACAAGCTCCTCAGTTAAAGCAGGATCATGGTTATAGTTCAAGTAGCACTCATTCACATTCTCCAGCGCACACATGTCCTAAGCTGCATTATCGAGAGTGTTTTTCATATATGTGCTACACATTGCATGTAAAAGGAAAGGATTGTGTTGAACTCACTCGTCTTGTGTGACATCCAGGCCATTGATTAAATTCCGTCCGCTGGGCGCGTAATCCCAGTCCACCTCGCGAATCCCGATGCAATAGGTCCTTGTACGGCATTCGCACAGGCCAAACACAGACAGAAACGTGAGACAGAAACTCCACAACATTGTATTCATTGCGCGAACAGTCGCCGCTGAGCTGCCGGTGCTCTGTTTCCCGAGGTAAGACGCAGAGTATTCGCAGAGTCGGCTGTGTCACAGAAACCAAAAAGCTCGGAGCTCACTGTATAGCTGAAACTGAAAGTAACATTTCAGCCCCTCCCTGTCTGCTTGCTCGCCTTAGTATCAGACGAATAGACCAGCTGTATATCTGGGTCTCCACTGAAACCTCCAGGTAATTTCCAAGATAGTGACGCTGCATGAACTGCTGATTTAATCCTTCACGCTTCATGTAAAAACGTCCGTGCTGGAATGCAAATGATTATAGGACCTGGGGGTTGGATCCTAAATAATAAAGGCATAGGCTTTATTATGCCTTCATTATTTATGGATGATAATAATAATAATAATAATAATAATATTTTTGGATAATAATAATAATAATAATAAAGCCGATGCCTTTATTATTTATGGATAATAATAATAACAATAATAATAATAATAATAATTATTATTATTATTATTATTATCCATAAATAATAAAGGCATAGGCTTTATTATTATTATTATCCATAAATAATAAAG
>JAOUQW010000024.1:2182437-2195408 GCA_028565825.1 Olivaichthys viedmensis | reverse complement strand
TTATATTAGATATATTACATCTACTACATTGTAGAAGAGTTTAGTGAATAGAATAATGACTGTTCATCAAATATGACAGGGGATTCCACACTTTTGAACGCTAGTGTAGTTCAAAAGCACAACTTGTCCAAAAGGCATTTTAATCTGACACTATTTATTTTTATTTTTATTTTTCAAGGTCTTAAACAGTATGAGGTGAGCTGTCACAGCTTATCAGGCCAAAATCGCAGACTTAAAAAAACAGAAAAACAAAAACTAAACGTTTTGATTTCACAAAGGACGGTAGATAAATGTTGCTCTCCTTGATTAATTCTAGAGAATGTGTCCTCATCCCATCTTAGAGATAGGGCTGTACTTTGTTTTTCATTTGTTAAGGGAACCGTTAGCTCTGGGCAGGTTGTTTTGGTGGTCATCCATTTGTTGTACCTCCCTGCGGAAGCTGTCAACCCTCGCTGGAGAAAGAGATGTTATGGGCAGTGGGACAAATTGGCCAAACAATTGCTTCTAACAAGCTGTAGGACAGAAATACTAATGCTTCAATTTCTCCTATATATATTTTTTCTTCTTATTTTCATTTTCAATAATTTATAGCATTCGGATTCATACTCAGAGGAAGTTGCAGAGGCAACATGGCCTCCTCATATTTTCTCTCATTCTTTCTGTTTGTATCATTGCTCTGATTTTATGAATAGATTAGACATACCAGGTTTGATCATATGCTCATTTGTTCATACTGTATATTCCCCAACTTCACTAGTTAAGATACAAAATTATTATTATTTTTTTCTTAACAAATGGAATGAGGAAGTTTAAAACAGTAAAAATGTTCAGTGGATATACAGTACATTCTTTGTGTTAATGATGAATGGATGTTTGGAATATTTAAACCTTCCATGTTAATTGGATTCAGGACAAAAACAACCATGACTTCCTAAATACTCACCAAGCACTGTTAAACAGTTTTAACAAACCTGCTGGCTTAGTCATAATCATTTCAATTGTATACCCTAACATTCAGGTTTGGTTTGCTATTTGTCATGAAATTCACTCATGTTTGTCTGTTGAGCTCTCCATAATAAATCCATCAGAATCACAGCAAGCTTCATCCCCACACACTGAGACATAGCAGAATGAATGAATGACTGTCAGCAATGATTTGTTTTAATGCAGCTTGTGGCATGGCACATTAGTAAAGTTGTTGCATTACCTATGGCTTTCCAAGCATTTAAATGCATTAATCTATAGTCATATAAACCACTATATCCCAGTTCCATTTGTGACTTTAGAGACATAGCTATTCTGCAGAGAGACAGGAGATTTGTTCTTTAAATTAATTGATAACACAATCAACACAATGATTGTGTCTGTGCATGTTTTTATTTTGCTATGCATGTTTTTATTTTGTATGTTCACCCATACAAAATAAAAATAATTTACTTCGTAAAAGAAACTTACAACACTTCATGTGTCTCCTCACAAACAGTGACTTCCGTCCACAGTAACTTACTCTTAAAAAAAGTTTATAGCAAACTTATTACTAATGCCCTCTTCTTCTGCCTCTTGTTCTTATATATTTAATGTGCTATAAGAGATGATGTGGACTCAATGGAAAAGCCATTCATGATTTTAACTTAGGAAGCCTCGGTGGATTGATGAGCTCAGAGGAGACGTATCTTATTCAGAGACAATACTTCTCTTGGGGACCACATTTTATATAGAACATTAATATTGAGAGGAAAAAGGACTATACCTACTTAAGTGAGCCTTAAACATAGCAGATGAGTACTTGCTCAGCCTATCCATTAAATGGCGCTACAATTCATGACCTCGATTTAGTTTCGCAAAGCCACATTAAACTAAACTGTGCGCACAATTTAGTACATTGGAATAAAAAAAATAATTTCACTCTGTAAATTTGCATAATTTCAGTGAAGAAGAATGGTACAATGCAAAAAAAACCTGGGATAAGAAAGATAGAATTTTAACTATATAAGACCATGACCAAGATTCTGGTCCAAAAAAACCATAATAGCATCCCTCAGTTCAAGAACATAAGGACGCTAACTTAAGTCTACAAACGTGGTTCAGCTCTGGACTATGCATGTTACTGCTGTCCTTAATCTCCCTCACTGCAACATCAGGGCATTTCCTATGTCAGAATTTATCAAATATACACCAAACCACCATGTGGAGTTTCCAGCTTTTTTAAGTAAATGAAACAAATCAATTTGCAAGCACAAATGAATCAAAAGTGTTTTTTCCCCCCATCTACACACTAAAACAGGCACAATATTGATAAGCCTAAACTTTTTTTCTAAGCCGTAAATTGATGTTGTCATATAAACAAATTAATAGTATGAAACCATACATTTTGATTACTGTAAAATAGGGGTAGAATTTATATTTAAAAAAAAATTCTGCATGACATTCTGAGTGCCGAATCAAATGAAACAAAACTAGTGATTTGTTAGACTGAAATAACTTTATTTTTGACTAGGACTCTAACAGTGAAATGAAACCTGCACTTCCCTCTCTAGAAAGGAGAAGGCTGATACCTGATTGGTTTTGCAGCTAGAATGGAGACTATTATTGAAATATCTCCCATGCAGAGATCTAGCTAACTTGCAAGACTTTTAGATGCTGCCTTGCACAAATGCTATCCTTTGAGAGAAGCCATTTTGTATAATTCACTGCAATGCTTTTACTGATTGACTGTTCGGTTAAGTAGGATCAAACCACTCGTCAAATAACTATTCAGAGTCGGGTATTCGGCAACACTGTGAAATAATAATTATTATAACACATCGTCTGGGGTAAGAAAAGAAAACAGTGGATCTTTTGGTTATTTTTTATCCTATGGCCGCCAGGAAGTTCATATACTCCAAGGCATTGATGTTTCTGTTTCCTGTCTCCACTAAAAGTCTGGAACCTCAAGGAAAAGCCTTAGAAACTAAGCAGGCATAAAGCAGCCTGAATGGAGGTTATGTAAATCCAACCCAATCCAACAGTGGTAACTAGATGCAGATTCAGGTGAATGCTTCTAACTTTTGGCTTGGGTAATGAGCACTTTTAAACTTAGATGTTTTTTGCCTTATTCAAACTGTTTTGTTTCAGTCAATCATTCCAAACTCCCAAAGTCAAATTCCAAAGTCCTCATTTCAAATGAAATATGTCTCAGTGCAATTTTAATTGGCTGTTTTAGTGATCTTTGAATACATAGCTTACGCTCATGACTAAGTGCTGTTCATTTTCCTTGTTGTGTACTGTTTACATACTGCAACATGAACACTGTTCCCTCCTGCACTACGCTGCTTATTATTTGCTTTGTAATGAACTTTAGATTGATCCAGGCCCAACCTTAATATGTCCCTTGCCTCCTCTCTAACCTTCACTTAAAATATACACATAGTTTGTTTACCATCAGTAATTAAAAAGGTAGTGCTATGCTGTGGTTCCTTTGCCCCAGGGATGGCCTAATTGGCAAAATGGCCTAATTGGTGTCAGGGGTATGAGGGCGCCCTTATCCAGAGCAACTTACAGAAACACACATTCGCACCCTATTACAAATAGACCAGGGTCTAAGAATCCCATCAAGGTAAAACCTTGTTAGAGAGGGGTTAGTCGAGCATGCAGTCGAGGCCACTGTTTCCTTTGAACTGTGGAGATTCAGCAAATTGAACAACCCCTACAGAGTAATGTTTCTCCCACCAGCCCAGTGAAAAGAGTCTCTCTTATGGGTGTTGTTATCAGATTGGTGGTGCCAGTGGCCTCTTGCCCTCTATAGCAGCTGTTCAACCCACTGCAATTTCTTACTGTCAGAGTTTCTGCACTGCTGAACTTCTCTCCTCTACTTCACTCTGAACTCTTTAACTGAGCATTCTCAGATGCGGGATTGGACTGGATTGCTCTTTAAAGTGCTCTACAAGACAATAACAATTTTAGCGCTAAAGTGCCCCAACACACAAGCTAAAGAAACTGTTCACAGCTGAGATATTTTCTTTTACTTACAGCAGCCTTTTTTGCTGTTTTATGAAGTTATGAAATAACTGAAGTTTGGGAGAAGGACGATGATGACAGGCAGGAGCCCCCAAACTCCAGCCCAATTCTCAGAGTTCCCTCCCCCTTTACAGTTCCACAATCATACCTTACACCACCATAAAGGCACGGTCTACACTCGCAAATAATTATTATTATATTCTTATTACTTTCTTTACTGCATGACACTGCACTTTAAAGTAAAACCTGTGTGTAACATGCAATCCAGGTATCATTACCAAAGCAACACACACTTAGTCATGCGGCCAGCGGAATCACCTACTGCACCTCTTAATAAATTTTGCTGGACATACTGGATGATGAAGCTCATCATTTTATGAAGATCTCTGAACACAGTTTAATTGCTCCTCCATGCTCAGTTAATGTCTGATTGCTGAGCACTGCTGTGTTCTGCTGTGTTCATTCTTAGGTCTCCTTCATATTCTGGATGAAGAATGGAACTGCTTTCTTCCTCCTTAGTGTACAGGATTCAGGCCTGGCCAACTGATTTTAGTGCTGTCCAATATCTATTTTCACAAACATCTCAAAAGAGCATTGAAACAAATGAACATGAGCAATTATTTTATTCTCTGCAGTGAGAGGAGACGTTGAGTTGCTGCAGTTTGTGATCCCAATGATTATTTTCATGCACATCTTATGAGACAAAATCCATGCAATATGGACACTTCTCCTGGCTGAGTAGAGTCTTACTTTTGGAAATTTCTAAGTGAAGAAACCCCCCCCCCCCCCTATTTTTTCTAAGGCGTCATGACTTTTGCCCTTCCCCATGATTTAACTCTTGACTTTTGGATGTCAATCTGTATGCCATATTCATCAGTATTCTGTGCTGTATAACTCTGTCTTGTGCGATGTGAGGCTTCTGATAGGGGGACCACCGACCCAGGACCGCTGGCTAATGGAGTTTAGCACCACGGACAGTAACACAACAAGTACTGTTGACTTATTAAGATGCACATGTGAAAGAGGTTCCAGGACATAGGTACCACACATGTTTTATTTCATGCACATTCAATCTTGTATAAATTACGCTGTATGGGGTGCACATTGTACAGTGTTTTAGCAAATGCTGAATTGTTTGAGCAAGACACAAATATTTCAAGTAACTTACCTGCAGGGCGTTCCTACATCGTGGTCAAACTGGGGCACTGCATGATACAAAATATTAGTATGCGCATATACACACTCTTCTTCCTGTAGCATTTGCAAGTTTGAGGAGTGTTGGAAAATTAATTGTATATGTGCATGTGGAAATTATTTGTGTTTCTGTTTAGTTGAAGTCTTACTGAAATCCTCTGAGGCTCAGTATGCAAAAATGAGCATTGAAACAAACTGTTGTGAGCAATTATTTTCTTCTCTGTGCAAAGAGGAGATGTTGGGTTGCTGCTGTTTGCTTCCTTGGGATCCCAACTCTGATTTTCATGCATGTGTAATTATGGCATAAAATTCATGCAATATAGAGACATTAGCATGAATCCAGTCACATGACTAGAACCTTACTTTTGGAGATTCCTAAGTGAAGGAACAGCAAGAAAATTGCAATGCAATGTGTCAAGTTTTCCATCTGATTTCTTTTATTTTATTTATTAATGCATGTTAATGAACCTGTTCCGCAAGCATATTGCTGTCTATACTGGGAAATATATTTAAATAGTGTGATTGTGTGATGGAATTTAAGGTTAAATGTATTTGAGGTTAAACAGGAGTGTGATCTATTTTCAGACCAGTTGGAAAATTGTCTCATGGTGTCTTAGTTTGTTCTCGTCAGTTGGTTTTGTGCAAATATCCAAGTATGCAAGTGTGCAAGTATGCAAGTGTGCAAGTATGCAAGTATACAAGCGTGTAAGTATGCAAGTCTGTAAGTGTACAAGGATGCAATTATGCAAGTATACAAATGTGTAAGTATGCAAGTCTACAGGTATGCAAGTCTGCAGGTATGCAATTGTCTATGTATACAAGTGTGCAAGCATGCAAGAATACAAGTATGCAGGTATACATACACACTGTGCTGTCACACACCAATAATAACAATAACAGCACACAATGCCTATAACAATATGTTATAATCTCAGCTAAGACCTGACCAATATGATTAAATGTATTCAGAGTTGCTATATTGTGGCTGTATGTCAGAAGAGTGTAAATTTCTCACATGTGCACCTCACAGATCTGCATCTTTATTCCTAACAGTGTTTGATTCCTGAGTGGCTCAAGTGTGTACTGGAACATGTCTGCGTTTATTCAATAAGGCTTGAGTTCAGTCTTGGCGGGTGTGAAGGGGCCAGCAGTGGGTATTTTTCAGCTGTCAGAGTAAAACCAGTGATCCATCCATCAGTGATTCACAAAGAAAATAAACTGCCACTACAAATCTGATGGAGCAGAGAAACCGAGCTGGTTTACACTGATAAACTTAATATCAGCAGCTCTGCCTTTTAAAAAGTACATCAAGTCCATCAGCTCAGTGATGACGGATGCAGATAGAAGAAGAGAGCCAGGAAGAACTGTAGCTTCACAAAAACCAGTGCTTACAGTTTCGATTATTATTTTTCTGTTAGTAAGAGATAAGTTTTAATGATAGGAGATACTATTAATGTTTTTTTCTTTGCCATTGCTGTGCCTTGTCTGCTTTAATCGTCAGCTAACTATTTATCTTATTGCATCCAAATATGTGTTACTCAACAATTAAACATCTCTCTGGGCCATCTGTGCTTTGTCTACACCAAACTTCAGATGCAACATATCATAAGGAAAATGCTTTTGCGTTAAATAAGACGTATCACAGCCATCTGTGCAGAATACAACAGTCATTTATATCTTAACACCAACATACGGATAACAGAATTGTGAAGTTCTGCAAGCCCAACCACATTCATCCTTTAAAAACAGCAGCTGTTACAGTGTAATGACTGTTTATTTCCACCCTTAAGATAGAAATTGAGGACCATTTTTCCAGCATGTGAATCTAATAACATTGCCTGAGTTTTCATTTCTAATGGTATGTGTCTAACTCTCGCATCAATCTAAGATATTGTCGTAGAAAACAAATAGTCCTCCGGCTTGGAGACGCTGTTCTCAGTCAACTGAAACTGCAGAGATTGTGTTTGGGGACGTGCTATTTGCTGGAAAGGCCCTGAGAAGAATTTCCTCTCTAACAGTATTTTTTTGACAGAGTGGGCAGTGTGATATTGTGTTTATTATGTTGTATTAAAATTGTCTCTTTCAATAATAAAAAATAAATAAAAATTACAGGCCACTAGTTGCACATTGCTTTCATTATCATTACATTTGTTCATGTGGGAGATGCTTTAATCCAAAGTGACCCATTGTGAGGCAGAATACAATCCAAGCACTGAGCTGAGTGTTCAGGGTCTTTTGCTTAGAAATCTTCAGGTTATTAGCATAGAACCTCAACCACTGATTTGGTCACATACTGCTTTTTGACATATCGTAAAGCTCCTTACATAGTATGGGTTTAACTCTGAGGAACAAGCAGACTGTGTCTCGACCACAGCCATGAATTCTGACCATGATTCAAGGATACACCTCAATAAAGAGACTCTGTGAGCACGTCCTGATTTTGGCTCCCGTTTGTTGCAGACTCTTTAGAATTAGAAGAATTAGAAGGTAAATTACATGTTGAAGCTCATATCAGAATTTGGGATTCAGATGCTTTTCCTCATGGAGACTTAATTTGCTATGCACAGAGACAACATTGAGGACTTGTACAAGTTGCAGTAGAGGTTTAGCTTTACACTGAAGTGTATGATCCTCGAGAAGTTGGAGAAGAGCCGTCAAAAGAGCCTTGACTTGAAGAGTAAGATCTTTTATGTCTGGCCCTCACGCATGTCTAAGATTGATCAAAGGTGAGCACAGAGGTGTGAACTCTCACTACATCAGAGAGAGAGAAAGAGAGAAGGAGAGGCATTGATGATGGATGTATGCAAACAACTTTGTCAACCAAAGATGCATCTACATGCATCTCAACCTTCTAAAGATCAAAACTAACCAAGTTAAAAAATGTTTAATTTTAAATCGAATCCGCTTCTTGGTTATTTAGGCTAATAATCCAAATTAATTTGAAAAGTTTTATTTAATGTTGAACCCACCAGACTTCTGCCGATGGTGTATACAACTAACGTGCCGGTTCCACACATCCCAGCACAGACAGCCCAACACACATTACCCTCCTTTTTTACCGAACACCCATTCCAACAAACAATGGATTCTTTTACACAAAGAGCTCACGGACATGCAAGTGCACACCGCGGGGGCACACCGACGCTACAGTACTTTTTAGATATAGCTTCTGATATAATTTACTAATAGTTATTATTATAAGACTGAAAGCCAGAGGACATGTAAAGCAGTCAAAGTTCACAAATAAATGGTCATGTGGCAGTGTGTAAACACTAGTAAGTTATATTTAAGCATCACAATAACTATTCCGCTATTTTGCTCCAGATGTACTGTATACAGTGACTTCGACTACGAATAAAGGTCGATAATATGAACATTTTATTATATTTGAATGTGTAGTAGGCCTACAATTATGAACTTGAATGGCTGGGTTTGTGTGCAGCTATCACATCACATTGTATTACATCACATTACACACAACATGCAGTATTTATGTAGTAGCATACAATATTTTGTCTGGGAGGCATCTGAACCAGGTGAAAACTTGAAATGGCCGGTTGTTCTCCTCTCATCTATAATTTTTTTCAAAACTTGAAGTGGGAATCCAGTCCAATCTGAATCATCACTGTATGTAAGACTGTACCGAGGGTTCTTTAACAGTTTGGTGGACTGTACCAACGCAAATGAGTATGGGGGGGGTTGTACTTATAATCCTGGAGCTGTGAGGTGACGTGAGTCACTGTAAGTTTCGGAGCCGGACAGAAAGCTGACTCTTCACCCCGCCATGGCTTGAGTTCTCGCGTTAAACTCGGGTTTTGTTGTCGGTAAAAGGCGGCGAGACGGAGCGTTTTATTTTTTGGGGTGCAAAATCCAGAGTGGAGTCTCCGCTGCTTTCTGCCTCGGTCTGGGAAAAACATCAGCATCAGCACTCCGCTAGTGTGTGTGTGTGTGTGTGTAAGCTGCAGAAGTGTGTAGAAGCAGGATGATGAGGATGAGGATGAGAATGGTGCGCTCGGGCTTCACGCCGCTCCTCTGGATCCTCAGCATCAGCATCAGCATCAGCATCAGCCCGCGCGCCGCTTCTCCATCCGCCCGTAAGTTCCACTTGATTCCTTTAGGGCTTATTGGAGGGAGAGTGTGGCTTCGGGAAGAGTGTGTTGCGGGTTTGAGGTGGCCAGAAAATGCATTTGTGGTGCAGATTCATAAATCATGATTTTCCAGCAGGTAGACGGCACAGACAGAGCCACTTGCATCGAAAAAGAAATGTGCATTGCAATATGTTTGATTTGATGAATGTGGCAAAAAATCTAGAAATGACTTTTGAGTTGCAAGTTGAGGCAATGGGTTTTAACTCGCATCTGGTGCCACTGTCTGAACTAATTAATGGTCTGTGTGCCAGGTTAGTGCCACACGTATGGAATTTAATAATGATTTTCCGAACAAATATATCAATGCATGCGTGCTTTTTTGTGTGAAAATAATCTGCATGTCTGTATAGCCTACAGTCTATCCGATTTGAAAAATTTGTCCTTCTGGGCTTTTCTGTTTGCAGCCTCTTTTGGCTAATTGCTAATCTGACAAATCTTTTTTTGTTGAAATTCCTGGAGCTGCTCTACTGGTTGTCTTGTCCAAAATGCTAAATCCATAGAGACAAGCAGAAGTGGGTTGTTATATATAATTGTGCGGCGGTTATTAGGACATGTAAAATTATCATATCCTGCACTGCACTCTACAAATGTGCTTCTTTGAAAGTAACCAGTCCTCCATAAAGAATAGTTACATTTCCCGACCGGTGTCTAAGAGCTGTGTGGTCAGCTGGTAAATGTGCTTGTGCAGTCAGATAATCAACAGCTGACTTCAGTATGACAACAGTTTGATTTTAAGGTAAATTCTGTAGCCTACATGGACTAAAGCAATAAAAGACGAGACCGTGTTTATTAGTACAGTCATTGCACATTAGATTTATTATCACCAAATGTCAGTGATCTTAAACCAGACTGCATCATTGGTTATGCAAACAGATTTAAGTTGAGAAATCTCTCCACTGTTGATTCATAAACTGAAAGGCCTTGCTTTAAGTCTAAACCACTCAAATTAATTCAGCGAATCATATAGAGTAAATTGGGTATTCAGGTGGCTTAACAAAACAAATGGTGCTCATGGACGAGGTGTAATAACAGCATTGGTCTTAGTTGAGACACACAGGCGGCGGTCACTCTGCTTCTCCTCTTTCGTTCCAGATGAGCCGAGCAAGATGAATTTGCTCTGTATATAATCATTTTGCTACTAGCTTTGGCCAATAATACACATAGTTTAATATTAACCATGGCAACTGTAATGATTCCACCACAAGAAGAGTTAGATCTAAGAGTTTATTATACAGTCTGTGACTGCAAAAGCTCGTACACACGATCGATAAACAAACACAGCAAACTAATCCGAGGTGTAAGGCAGGAATCAAAAACCACGTTAGACAAGCAAAGATCGGTAACCAGGATAATCATTCACAAAGAAAACGTTCAGTAATGCAATATAAATTGGCAAGACTTCACAACAAGAGTTAGCAAGCCAAGAGTCTTTATACTGTGTCTAGTCCTGTAAACAATGGGATTCAGGTGTGCGTTCCAGTAACCCAGAAGTGCTAGTATTCAGGTGACGGGGACCTCTGGTGGCGTGGAGTGGAAAGGTCAGGTGAGACCGCGACAGCAACAGATCAGTCAGTCTGACCTTTGTGCTGCTTTAAAAAAATAAATAAATAGGTCAACCATAAGGCTGTGATGATCAGGACCTTTGGATACACAAAACAAGTCCATATTCTGAATAGAGCAGGAAGTCTCAGTTAATTGAAGACGTTACAAGGTGAGACATTGGGATATTGTTAACCAGAAGGTGAAAAGCTTTTCATTTATGTTTACACTGTAACTGGACAGGGTGTTTTGTCCTTATCAGGCAGTGAATTGTCACTATATCTTCTCTATTCTTTCTGCAGTGGCATTATGTAGGGTGGGTGACACTGGATCTCCTAATTATACTCAACAAACGTCACTGCGACTGTAACATCAGTAAAACATTCACATTCACACTGCTGTGATGCCTCAGTGCTCACTTTGGAGGACAATAAAATCAGTTCATGAGAATGTTGCTTAAGCCATTGGTGACTCACCTTCCTGCATCAGTGGATAATCTCACCTGGAAACCAGAGAACTGCTGCTGTAATCAGAAAGACTGTCCCATGCTTACCCCAGGAATTCTATTCACAATATGATCTTACCAAAAATTCTGTATCCTTTCAACACATTTAGTGCTGTTGCCTATTCTCTGTACAACTGCATAGTGTAATTGGTCACAATTCCCACTATCTAGTGTCACCCAGAAGAGGATGGGTCCCCTTTTACATTTACAGCATTTAGCAGACACACTTATCCAGAGCGACTTACAACAGAAAAGGATAAGGGCCTTGCTCAAGGGCCCAACAGTGGCAGCTTGACGGTCCTGAGGCTTGAACCCACGACCTTCTGATCAGTAGTCCAGAGCACTAACCACTGAGTCACCACTGGTTGCGCTCAAGGTTTCTTCCTCATGTCATTTTCCTTTCCGTGCTCTTTAGGGATCTAGATCTACATCTAGATCTAGATCCGGATTTCTGTAAAGCTGCTTTGTGACAATGTCTATTGTTAAAAGCGCTATACAAATAAAATTGAATTCAATTCAATTGAATTCAATTGAATATGGCTGTTTTACACATGGTGGCCTAACTTTCAGCTCCACACACTGCTGAGAGGAGACTCAGATAAATCACTCAGCTATGGATTAATTTCTTCTCCATGTGGAAATATTTCACTCTGCACATTCATTTTCTGATAAAGCTGCATTGTTCCATTATGTGTTGTCATAGGTTACATTACTTTTCTATATGTGAATCCCTTCTTATATTTTGGAGGATCTCCTCTCCAGAATGCATAGTTAAATGCTTAATAGGATATTAGTTTTAGAGCTTAATGAGTTTTAGAGTTATAGATATAGAAATATTACACAACATATCACTTCTGTCACTTATTGATGATCTGATATGATGACAACCATTTATGTGGCCCAAAAGAATCAAAACATTTTAAATGAATTTCAATACCCACCTTTAGAAGGTCCCAAAAAGAAACAAGTAGTCTCGAAATTCAGTCCTACTGTCTTGCTGGGCACCTGCGATTTTCCCTGTCACTATAGCTTATTCCCTACTGCTAATACACAACATAATCATCTACTGGCAACTAATTTTGGATAACCAACCAAACAAATAAAATCCCAAATATACTTTATTTATCATCTATGTTTCATGTGAGTTGGCTTTTCCTGAATTTTCTGAGCGCCTCTATAATTCCAGAGCAGTTCATACTGGCAAAAACGCCTCCATACTTTAACATGGTGGTCTGAAAAAAGGAAAACAATCCACTAATCCTTCTGCACCTGCTGAACAATTCACTCACTTTAGAGCAAGAGAGGGATTATGACTAGTCAGAGACGTTGTGGTTTATTCAAAACGAAGTGATAATGCTGTGACGCTTATGGTTGAAATTTGTTTTTAAGATAAATGTAAATAGTGACGTTAACGCCCATGTTTACATTTATTTCTGAATCAAAATGTAGTTTTTACTTCACATGAAACTGTTTCCCCAAACCAGTAGTATATGATTTAGAGCGCTAGGAGAAGAAGAACAACAAGTGACTCGGTCTATTTGGGAAGTTTAAGAAAAGGCTCCTGGGTGAAGCTCCCTCATGAAGCTGGT
>JAOUQW010000024.1:2125156-2135552 GCA_028565825.1 Olivaichthys viedmensis | reverse complement strand
TATAAATGTTTGTCAGTTATCATGAAGGGCTTATGTAGGTGCTTTATACTATGAAGAGCTTATAATGAGAATAAATGCATAGCTACTAAATATTGTTCTGCATTTTGAAAGGGCTGCATGTTACATGAGTGCTATACAGGAATGGGCTTTTCAGAGATTAGTTCATTCAAGAATCTCCCTCCATTTTTTGTTGCAAAATAAACATGGTCAAAATCGGCCTCAATCATACACAGCGTATCAGGTCTTATCACACATTTATGTGGCATGAATGCTGATGCATCATATCAGCACATAACCTCTCTTCTTTAGCCAGTTCTTGTCAAATCTTATCGTTACAGGTTCAGGGCTGAATGATGGAGAATGGCATGATGTTCGCTTTTTGGCCAAAGAAAACTTTGCCATGCTGACCATAGATGGAGACGAAGCCTCGGCTGTGAGAGGCAACACACCCATTCAGATCACAACTGGAGGAACGTACCACTTTGGCGGTTAGTACTTAAATAAGTCAGCCTTGAAACATTAGCCATGAAGTTCACTGAGAGTTATTAGCTGAATGGAGATCTGGTGTTAATTTGCACTTCTTTAACATGTAAGAGAAACTACACTGGATGCGCTTGGAACTATCTTGAGAAAAGGCTCTCACATCTTGGTTTCTCCCTGGCATATTGGGAGCTGAAGCTAATGCACAAAGGCCTGCTTTTAGACTTCAGTTCTACTTAAAGTCTTAGACAGCTGAAGAGATCTGCACTATAAAGGGGTTGAAAAAAATTTCATGCTCTCATGCATGCATTGAGATCATAAAAGAAAATGTGGGCATCTAAAAAAATGAGTGTACTTATTTAATTTCAATGAAATACTAAAGAGGATGTGCTCTGCTTATGTAAGTAGCTATCATTGGCCAGATTTGTGGAAAAGTTGCGTTGAGTGGCAGTGTCAGGGTCGCTCGCTCAGGGTCATGTTTTGTGATAGACCACTTATTTGTAAGCCTGAAAAATTTATTAAATTAATTAAATATATGTTGTTTTGGGGTCTCAGTTTAGCTTTGATAGTGTTGCTTCTTGACAAAGATTCAACAACAAATGGGTATTTGAATGAGTGTCGACAACATTATCTTAACTAGTTTGTAAAGTTTGGTGCTCAGCTAAAGCTTTAATTACAACTTCATTGCACAAAGCCCCAAGAAAATGCTCTTGCTCATTAAAATTTGCTCATTGTTGAATTGTGTTGAATTGACTTAATTCATCCACAAGAAGGCACTTGGTAGGAGACCATATTAACCATCATCATCAGAGAGCAGAAAGACATTAACAAATTAATTAATAACAAATCAAATTAACATCACACAACAACAACAATGTGAATTACAGTAAATAAGAACAGAGTACATTCGAAAACACATTGGCATATGTGTATAGTATATCCACCATGTACAGTCACCTGGTCTATTATATCTTACAGAGTACTAGAGGTGGGTGATCATTATCAGTCAGATGGTCTTTTATTCGAATGTTGTGTGATATTAGGTTGTGTCCATGTACACTGACAGAGTATTTTCTTACTGATGGATCCATGCCCATATCTGCGCCTTGTATCCAATCAGGAGCGCTGGCAAAAGGTAAAAAATAAGGAAGTGGACAGTGGCTCAGGAAAGTGAAATTCACAGTCCGTCTCCAAATAAAGCCTCAGTGTCTGCCACCATCTGCAGAGCAGCCAGTTAATGCTGAAGGATGGAGCGGCTGAGTTTTATCAGTCTCGCTCATCTTCAGAGAGGCCTAAATGAGAATACAGCTACAGCCTATTCACCTGACAGCACATTTACACACAATGGCCTGGAAAAACGAGATCAAATCCTCTCTATCTTCCCATACACTCCTGGTGGATCAGCCGTGCACTGTCATAATTATCAATCAATGATCCTCAATCCCTAGCTGAAATTTCAGCTGAGGGCCTATATGTCTGTGCTCTCTAATTTGTTTACAGTCGATTTTTCCTTTCCCGAGAATGGATAAAGCTTTTCTCCGACACCAAATGAACTCAAATATGTTCCATTTGCCCTGTCGTTGAATTTTGACAAAATCAAATAATCCATATTGAGAGCTATTAGATAAAGGTATAATAAATAAACAGCAGTTTGTCACGTGCGCGGCTGTGTGACGGCCGCCACGTGCGCAACCACTCTCATTGTGTGTGTGTGTGTGTGTGTGTGTGTAATATTCCCTGTCTTATAATGTGATTGTCCCCACCTGCATGTTGTTTGTTCATCATTAGTAAGTGTTTAAAAAGCCCTCCTTGTTTCCGTCCAGTTTGTACCTGATTGTTCTATGTCATGTTGTGTGTAGTTGTCATGCGTTGGTTCGGGGTGGCGGACACACGCGCAAGGCTTTTAACAGTCAACATATTTATTCGCTTTTATACGCTAGCACAAACATTAAACGCCGTGACCGGCGTGCTTCAACACATACATAGACACACTGACATTAACAACAAGAGACAACACATGACGGACACAAGCGGGTATTTAAACACTTAATAATCAAGGGAGACGAACGAGGAACAGCTGGAAACAACACTCACGCGTCGCAAACAAGGAAACAAAACAAGAGCGTGGCTGCGCACGTGGCGCACGTGGCGGCAGTCGCCATGGCGACCGCCACGCTATGTCGCGCGCTCAGCTGGGCGCATGACAGTAGTATGCTGTTTAGTTCGTGTGAAAATAAATATTAATGTTTATCGGCTTGCGCCTGTGTCCTCCTGTCCTTGCTGTAAGCATGACACAATTTGATTGAATCTCTCTGGGGACTTATAACAGCGATATTTCAAAGCTAATTGGACTGTATAAAAATAAGCATATTGTGCACAAGAAATACTCTTAGATTGCACATAAATATGGAGTCCAGTGTGATCAGCATAGACCTCTGGTAAAATGATGTCTTATAATGGAGGCTAGCATGGCCAAACAGCAGAGTAATTGGGCCTGTTGGTGGTAAGAGGCTAATTCAGAGACATGGGCCAAAACACATTGGATGTAATTGGGTGTTCAAAGTCAAATCCAGGGCTCTGTCCAATCAGAGTCACAGTGACAGCAAGGACAGAGAAACAAATTGCCAATCCTGGTGGAGTTTTCTGTGAGCAGCTAATTAAAAGTGTTTCATTACAGCTTTAGTTCATCTACAACTTGTTCTGCTTTGTCATTAAATCCATTGTATCCAATCCGACAGCATTTCAACACGCTGTATTGGTTATTGTTTGATTCCTCTCTCTGGATAACGATTAAATATGCTCTGTTCAGCTAATTTCATAATGTGTTGGCTGGGTGGATGTTTAAATGGTAGCGTTTTTATAGGAAGGCCAATTGTTGTTTCTGGGACCATTTTTCTTAACTTTCTAACTGAGGATTTTGTTATTTCCCATATTTCTCAGTTTTATTGAATCATATTTATCATCACTTGTATGATATTAAAATCCGAGGAACGTTCAAGTTCAAGTACGTTTTTATTGTCATTCCTCCATATACCTCGTATACATTGAAACAAAATGTCGTTTCTACAGGACCATGGTGCAACACACAACAATACAGCAGCACCATGGTCCTGTAGAAACGATATTTCGTTCCAATGTATACAAGGTATATGGGCAATAAAATGAACAGTAAAAGTTGCATATTGTAATATACTGTAGTTGTAGCTAAGTATCATCTTGGTCTGTTTGGTTTGGACATTATCAGTATGGAAATTATTAACCCCAACGTGTGAGAACAGAAACAGGTGTTTGTGAAAGATTAAGCAAAGCCCCGTCTGTGGCTCTTGTATAAACCGGATTGTAATTTTCATAACTGCCAGTTGACATTTTTTTAACTGCATTCAGTGTTTTCTGTGTCACATTACATGTGGCTTTAACACTGATTGCTAGTTTCACAATGGAGAAGGACAGAGAAGCTTTAAACCCCCTGCATAACACAATGTTATGCTAAATGCCATCCCTCTCTTTAAACCCCAGACACAGTTGAGCGTAAAATTTGAATACATCCTGTATTATACCATATGAATAAAGTCCAAATTAGCAACATAACTCTTTCTCATTCAGAAATCTTCCTGTGTTAAATTGAGAAATTTAGTTTATTACGCATGATAATATTAAATTACAATTAAAGTATAATGTCTCTTTCTTGGAGGCAGTATGTGTGTCACATCAGTGAACAAAGTCTCAACAGGAAACTATGAAATTGTGTTTCAATAATCAACGTTGCCCCTATAGTACTTCATAATGCACTTGTTCTTAGAAGGTTTTACTTTTTTTCTAAAGTACTTCCTAAATTGCTATGCTTTAACATGTTAGACAGTCCTAGGAGTACTAGGTTACACTTATTTCTACTTTCAATGTTTGCTCTGTATGCATGCTCAAATACACAACAAAGGCTTTTTTAAATAGGTGATAAGGTTTGCCTGTTACATTTTACATTGCAGTTGCTTTGGTGCCGCAAAATCACAGAGAATATTCTTGCAAGTTACTAACAAACTGGGCATTGCTTTCTTATTTCTTTTGGTCGCCGGTAATAAGTAATTATAATTCCAGCCATGGTCAAAATCTTCTCCGGAAAGATTACTAAATGGTGAACAATGTCAAGACTGTATTAATTAAAAAGCTATTTAGATTTTATTGTGTTTGGCTTAATCCATAACATGGTCTCAAAGCACATTTAGAACATTCAACACATAATACCTTACATGCATCCAAGAAACTGACTGCTGGTACATTACAAGGTAGTAAGAATTGAGTCTTGTGCTACCAAAACCACATCATAAAAGCACCTACAAATACCAAATCAATAATATAGATTTACACTTGGTACACACAGGATGAATAGTATGTCAGTTTTAGAACCTGGCAAATGTCACAGCCCTGTCAACAGACCAGGACTGCATTCCCCAGAACCCACTGCGGCCGCTCGCAGCACCCGACGAGTCAGCTGCCCCACTTCCGGGGTCAAGTTCACCCAGCTTCTGATCTACCACAACTGGTTCACATAACACTCACCACTAATCTCCCGCACCTGTTCCCCGTTACATTGCAGCCTATATATGCCTAAGGCCCACGCACATTCATTGTGAAGTATTGCTCCGATGTATTGTGACATGTCAAGCTTTTATCTGATTGACCTCCCGTACCGGACCTGGACTCCGAAAACCCGACTACCTCTTCTGCCTAAGACTGTGACATCCCGACCGCAAATCGCCCAACCTAAAGCCTGTCCCCCAACTCCGACCCTGCCTAACCCTCTGATACTCAGTGACTCGTGCCTCTTGCCTCCAAGCCCGCACTTGCATCCGCCATGCAGCCAGCATGACAGCAAACACCAGTTTTTAAGGTCAGTACAGAATCTTAGTACACTACTTTCAGCGCTTCACAATAAAATCCTGAAAGGTTTGAATACCATTTACAGAAAATAGTAAATATTTTATCTTAAGGATGTCAATTCTAAGCCTGCCTTCCACAGGGACAAAATGGCAGCAAAAGTTTGAAAAGTTTCTTTGCTTCATGTACAGAAATGCGTAATGCTAAGGCGGTCAAAAACCTCACAATTCTGTTGTTCAAAAGTGCCATCTAAGGCATGATTAGTGAGTCTCCCTAACTCATGGCCCATTTACAGGGGATGTTTTTACTCCTCTCGTAATGAATTTCACCAACACTGATGACAGTCTGAGTGGAGATGGTTGGACGTTACATTCCTTAACAGAGAGGAGCTTTAAACAAAGGCTACACCTTGCAATAAAACACATGTAAATATCTGTGATGGCCTTATTGATGAGGATAAAAGTTAAACAGTGCAGCGCTCCCCAAAAAAAAAGGAAACTGCCTGATTTCATCTTCTGGTCATGAATAGCACATTGAGCGCACAGGCATTTATTAAGCTAACTGCAAATGAGCTACAGTACTCACACACACCAACACACAAATTGCACACACACACTTTTCATTGCTGTGGAAAGTGTTAATTTGAGTTTTGGTCTTGTTCATTAGCTATAATTTGATATATGAACATATAGCTCTCCTCACTAAAGTCAGATATTAATAGCTTCCTTATCTAAGTGCAGCTAATGAAAGACTGTCTCCTGTACTCCGGATGCAGATCACCTGTATTCTCTTGGCACCTTTTCAAGTAGACACCCATTGTGGCAGTCGTTCAGATGCTATACTGTCCACAACAGATGCTGCTTTATTTCTCCTTATTTCACAGTTTATCTCTTTGGAGACCTGTTTCCCATCTCATTTCTACCATTGGGGCCTTCTTTCCCCCTTCCTGCGCTGCTCAGGCAGACAGACAGTTGCTAGGGTGTTAGAAACAGATGGTCCAGATAACTTTTCGAACTTTGAGTTTTTCTTCCCTCTGCTGTTTCTCACAGAAGTGAAAACAAATACTGGCTCTTCCAGATGCTGCAATTTGTCTATTAATGTCAGGGGGCTGTTTGCTGAGTCTCATAAGACCTTATTGTGGGAGATTAATATTCTTATATAAGCTTAAGCAGCTTGTTGGGTTTAGAGGTTCATCCAGGCTTTGCTACTTCATATTTTTCTCAGTACACAGTCTACTGTTTCATCTCCACATGGACAGAGATCTGTAATGAGTTAGGGAGAGATTTGCTTCAACCATTGTCATGAAATGGTGTATTTGTGGTATCTTTTAGTGGAGGAACTTTATCGGAGGTCTCACAGGGTTGTATTAATTGTGATGTTAATTGTTTTATTAATTGTGATGTGGCTATAAGGAAACATTCTAATGTCCAACTTGTATGTTGATTATCATAAATCAGGGTGATTTCATTGTCAAGTAATTAATACATGATAATAAATAATTGAAGACTCTTTTAAATGTGCAAGGGTGGCTGCTGCAATTCAATTCTAACTTTATAGCATCTTATAGCATGCTTATAAATGCAATTAATATAGGTATGGAATTCAGCTTTATTGTTGTTATGCACAAGTGCACAATATAGTGGAAAGCATTTGCCACTAAGCATTAGGGTGGAAAAAGAGATGAACATGTAGGCAATGTAATGCAACGTGTAATACACATACAGAATGGTAATTACATGTTAAATAAGGGTAGAGGTCTGTGTGTTTATAATTGAAATGTGTATATTTCCTGTGTGTTTCTGCTCTTCAGGTTACTTCCTGTGGGGCAGCGCCGTTTTAGAGGGGGAATGAGATTATTGTGAGCTTTGGGAAATCAGACGAGTTTTAAAGACAAATCTTAAATTAAAAAGTCGATGTTTCCTGTGTGTTGTTGCTCTGTGTACAGGTTATTTCCTGCAGACACAGGCGTCTCCGTCACAGCGTTCATTTCAAGGCTGCATGCAGCTCATCCAGGTGGATGATCAGCTGGCTGACCTGGCAGCAGTGGAGCAGGGCATGCTGGGAGCTTTTGAGAATGTCAGCCTGGACATGTGTGCCATCATAGACAGGTCAGAACACCAACCGCACCTCCACCCTCCATCCTCAACTCTGGCCTTTTGTTCTGTTATGTTTTGTTTTCGTCAAAATGATTTTCCTGGGATTGAAGCCTGTCATCAAACAAGTCCAGTACACAGTGTTTATTAAAGACAAGTGTAGTGGAATTCAAAAAACAAATCTTTATCCAGGTACAAGAACAAAAGGTTAAAAAAAATACAATATAATTCCGTCCAAACAAAGCTAAATCACAGTCCACAAAATAGACACACCCAAGAAGCAGTGCAAAATCTAAAACGCAAGAAAACAGAGAGTAGAGCACAGAAAAGAAAGGCTTGGTAATGGTGCAGACTCAGCTGGGGATCTATTTATATAAATTTAGCTAAGTCCTAGGTGAAATATATAATCCAGGGATGATGAGTAGAGTCAGACATGGTGAGGTTGATTGTTGTTGTACATGTGGCAAGTGATATGGATTTTGCGCAAAAAAAAAAGCACCAGTTTGCTGTCATGACAGTAATGTTGATTGATTATCTATGCATTTTACGTCACTGAGCTTTATGTGCTGCCCTTTTTCATGCTCACACACATCAGAGCAAGGTAATACACAATTTAACACTCTGATAAACAAATTGATGAGATACATCCTACACTCAACACTTGCACACACAGTTCTATGTTAAAGAGAATCAGAATGTTATGGCTTGCAGTTAACCTCTTGTTTTTCATGCTAACTAGTAAATAATTTGCAGTGTTCATCTGCTAAAATGCTCATCTGCATAAAATAGAATCAGTTCTTGGACTCAGACTTTTAGACCCTACTTAATACGTATTTGTGTTTCTCCATAAGAATGCTGAATGTGTTACAGGTAATAAAAAACATATTCAAAGTTTGTGTCAGCCTTCAACAAAGTAATGAAATGTTATTACTTACGCTTCAGTCTGCACTTAATGCAAATGGCCGAGCACCTGCAATTAACTTTACAGTCAATGGTGCTGAATTAACGAGTGGTGCACTACTGATGTTATATTCACTTATTGGAAAGTTGCAACTCCTCGGCGCTGTTTGTGGTTATTGATTGGTAATTTTGGTGAGCATCAGCACTTTAATATTTGCTTTTTTATGTGCATGTGGAATTGTAGCAATAACACTCTGTAACCCCTCAGCTCAGTTCACTGTAAACATTGAATCCTAAGCTCAGTGTGTACTGTAACAATGAAGCTTCTGAGAGGGTGTGAAATGTTCTCTCATTGTTTTTTCTCACATATTATAATAATTACACTCGATAGGCTGAAAAATAAACGTATTATTGGGACTCAGATAGAGCGAAATTGCCAACTACAATATCATTGATTTTGTGTTTTTCTTCATCAGTTTGGGTGTCAATGTAGTTCTGGCTCCCGTTACCCAGCGAGTCTTTGGTTCAGAATCTTCACAAGGCCAAAGTTTCTTCTTTTGCCATTTGTAGTCTTTCTATCATATATGCGTACGTTGATCTGCTGACGTTCCATCAGTCATTTATAAAGGGCACATGAGTCATCTTAAATAGCAGACCGGTTGATATAACAGTGGGTTGAGAGAAAATAAGTTTGTGCATGTGTGTGGGGGTGGATGTCCATCTCCTAGGACTCTCACATTTGTGAGCCTCTTCCTCAAATCCTCCCGAGCCTAATTAGCTGACAGCATTTTAAACCAAACATTTTCCTCCTTTCATTGTCTATAATAGCTTCTTTATATAACTGTCACTTTCCATTACACTGAGCACAGGAGTAAACAACGAAGCAGACAGGACCAGCGCTCCAGTCCCACGCCCTCAATCAGACACTTCTTGAACACACACGTGTGCACTGCCTAGTTCAGTTCTCCCTTTCAGTCAAAGAGAAATAGAGATGAAAAATCTGTTCAGTGGCCAAGAGCAGACTCGCTCAGCTGTGATGCTTCTAAGCCTGTGTGATGCGGTTGTACCTGAGCGTAGCATGAGCACAACATGGTGCACCCTGGAAAGGCACTTTATTGAAAGTGTAGGGAGGGGTGGAAAGGCAGGAAGCAGGATATCTTTGATGTGCTCTGGGGGATGGAATTTGCTTTCATGTGTTTATGGTTATCTGAGAGTTTTCCCTAACTGTGTCTTGTCCTTTGGTGAGTATCTCCATTACCGACAGCCATGAGGAGTTCAGCGCAACCAGTGGGATCCAACCGTGTGGTATTCACCCCAGCTCTGCCTCTACACACTGACACACTCAGGTGTGAGTCAAAGCCCTACTTCCCTTTGATTAAAATGGGCCATGGGGAGAATAGATGTTTAGGTTTTTGTTTTTTTTACTAACTCAACACCTGTATACACACCTCATCACATGTCCACATCCGGTCGCCTCGGACACCAAGACAGAGCTCACTTCATAGAAATATGTTCATGGTGTGTAACTTCATCATTATTATAATCTGTCAGTGTTGATGCCTCTCACAAGTGCTACAGTATCAGTGACAGAGATGCCGTGGGTGTTGAATGAGTGTGTGGTGTAAAACTCAGTGGCGTGCAGTGCATAAAGCGGGTACCCCTTCTGTAAGCCAGACATACTTCTATAGTTCGTCTTAAGCTGAGCTTAAACTGTGCGATTTAGACACAAAATGTTTGGATCGCATGTGTGAATCTGCAGTGTGAGAGGGTAAACGATGCCCGATTAATGCGTTCGATCGAGCTGTCGGAGGCCACGGTGGATTTCTGACAATCAGAAAATTAATCAGACGTCGTGTAATGTGAGCAGTGTCACAATCCGATACACACATCAGAAGCCTAGTTAGCACCTTCAGTTAAAGTCCATCTGCAACATTGCTGTCATCAACTTGTTGTGGTTGCTCGGTAACCATATTAACGCGCTGTAGGCTGCGCGAGCCGGCTTGTTTCACGAGTTTGAGTTTGAATCCAACGGCAAACTAGGTTCTTACTGA
>JAOUQW010000024.1:2108242-2118818 GCA_028565825.1 Olivaichthys viedmensis | reverse complement strand
TTTCTAGTTTTTATTGAACACAGTTTGTCCTTGTTATTTATGTGTGTAAATTGAAAGGTAAACATTGTTAGTAACATGAAAGTTGCTTTTGTCTTCCTGAGGCAAAGCAATTACTCTGATTAATATTTGCTGTGTGATTATGCAATTATATATATTATTAGTCGTTTCAGAGTGTGAGAGATAATAGGATGCCATGTCTTTCCTGTTCTTGAGTTTGCTACAATGATCTAATCGTGGACGTGCAACAGAGTTCAAATTCATTTTGAATTCCACCAAAATTGTGATTTATGTGTTTTGGATAATTGTGTTCCATACGTTGTTTTTGTGAATAAATATTAAACTACTGAGGAACCAAAATCAGCCCGATTCCCTCCATGGAGAAGAACATAAAGACCCTGAGCTCCTGATAAAGTTCCTGAGTTTTGTCAAATGTTTCTGCGGTGAAAAAAAGCTTTTAGGTTGCAGTTTTGCTTGATGCACTTCAATTATATAAGTATAGAAGTTTTCTTGTTTTCTCACACAGTACTATAGTCTTTAGCTCATAAAGCATCATTACCAGCAAAATCCTGAGTGTTGACTTGACTTAACATAAACTGTCATATTGACAAATTGTAACAAATTTATTTCATTCAATTCATACACTTCTTTTATTAATTCTTTCTTGTATTCTTTTATAAGACCACTTAATTGAGAATGCATTAATAATGGCTTGATTATTTCTATATGTATTTTTAGGTAGTTATTGGAACGCGGCTTCCTTCAACACACCGTCCTCCTACCTGCACTTCTCCACTTTCCAAGCTGAAACAAGTGCTGATATCTCCTTTTACTTCAAGACCTCTGCACCTCATGGAGTTTTCCTGGAGAATCTGGGCAACACGGACTTCATCCGGCTGGAGCTAAAATGTGAGTCTCTTTCTCTCACACACAGAACAGACACAGACTTAAAGCACACTCTGTAATCACTTATGTTATTTGTCTATTTAGCATTTGAAATGTTGGATGGCTTATTCACAGTTATCCTGTATCGAAAGAGAAATAAGGATAGTAAGGCAGGATATTGAGAAATCTCTCATACACACATTTCTCTCACACACATTTCTAAATTACACACTGTTTACCACACAAAACATAATCCAAACACAAAAGGTAAAATCACCCAGTCCTTGAGAAATCCTGTGTTGATACAGAACTGGCTCATTTTCCGAAGTGGTTTTTTGTCATTGTCATGTGATTTGTTGAATGCAAATGTTTGAGGATGTTTTGGAATCTTGCTATTCATATTTGTCCCTCATTTGCATCATTTCATCACCCTTAATGTGAACAGAGTACACACAGCAGGTCAGCAGGTCAGAGGCCATGTAAAAAAAAAATTAACTCACTCCCCCTGCTTTGTCCCTGTCTGCAGACTCAGGGTGTGAAAAAGAGGAAATGACACAGGGACCTTGTCACAACCCTCATTTTTCATCCAAACACACATCCATAAATCTGTAAAATTGCCATTATTTTCACACCCTGCTGTGTAGCCTGCCGTCCGTCCTGGACCACAGAGGACTAGATTGTGTTTTCTTTCCTCCCGTTTCATTTGAAATAAAACGAGGGTGGAAAAAATTAGCAGGTGAGATGGAGCATAAAGAGCGGAGAAGACACTCACAGCCACACATTAGTCACAGAGGACAACGGAGACAAAATCTCACCGCCTTCGCAATCTCCTTTAAGGAATGGTATGATGTAAGTGCACAAGCTTGGAGGTCGACCTCCAGCACAAACGCAATCCATCTTCTCTTTATATTTCTAGCCGGCATTAATCCTTTCTGAATGATGAGTAATCCGGGCCGGCTCCAGGCCCGTGTTTAAGATTAGGTGTGTATTCAGACCAGCATGGTGCTCGCCTGTGTGTGTGTGTATGTGTGTATAGAGGGGGTCCTTTCTGGAGTCCGAAGATCAGTTGTGAAATTGAAACTCTCCCGCATTCTCCTGCTCTCCATTACAGCTCATCGATTTTGACTCTCACTCCTAATCCGGCTTCCTGATTTCAGTTTTTCTAAAGTCACTGCTCTAAACCGAGAGTGAAATCCACTCGGAGCATGAAATAAAGCACTGCCTCTGCTGGAGAGGGTTACAGCAGTGGAAAAGTTCATAGCGTGAGTGTGTTTGAGGCCAAGACTGAGTTTGATCCAAGCTGCTTTCTCATATAAGTCGCCCACAGTGTTTGTGCTTAGTAACTGGAGTGTTTTTGGTCAGGTGGGAAGTTCTCACTGGTTCAACAAGAAGGAACAGCTCACAATAACACCTCCATGCCTCTCCGAGCCTTTAAAGGTGGTCATTTGTGTCCTCTTTGGTGATATGAGACTAACCAGGCTGTTAACTCCAACCATTGTAACAGTTCCGTAGTGTTTCTTCTCCCAGGTGCTGGTGAATATTTATTATGAAGGTTGAATTTTTGTTTAAGGACTATTTAAATGAATTTGGATAGGTAAAAAAAAGTGGTTTTGCGGTTTGTGATTTAGGCTGAGTATGGTAGGTAAGTCTGGATGCACCAAATCAAATGATACACGTAGGAATCCTAAAATACACACACACACACACACACACGCACGCGCACACACACACACACACACACACACACACGCAAATCCATACATGTCACTTCACCTGCTGCAAACACCTCTGGGATTCCATCTTCCTTCCATATGGATAAATGAGGATAATAATGTGAATATTCAACACTGATGTATTGAATTTCTTCAAGACCACAGAACTGAGCCTTTCTATACTTCAGTTAAATAATTCTAACTGCAGTTGTACTTGTCAGTCAATATCAGGTGTTAGGTGTGTACGTGTGTTACCATTTGAATTAAATAAATGCTATCCCAATAATGTGAAAAATAAAGGAAATGGTGTTAAATTGGATATTCAGACAAATTTCAATTTCATAAGAGGATTTCTCAAACAACTACAATATTGTTTAAAATAAGTTTTAAATAATGCGTTCTTACGTAATAATTATCAACTGGGTTAAAATGTATTATTAATTTTGATATGGTGAAAGGAGAGGACATTTTAAACCCTGCTGTAATATAAATGACTTGAATAACTAAGCTAATGTAATGAAGTGTTAAACCAATGTAAGTGTTTCGTAAACCATCCAGGCTGACTCAGTAAGTGTGTGTCTCCTTGTTTCTCTCCAGCACCGAATGTGGTTTCCTTCTCCTTCGATGTGGGAAATGGGCCGGTGGAGCTGAACGTTCACTCACCAACGCCACTAAACGACAACCAGTGGCATCACGTCATTGCCGAGAGGAACGTCAAAGAGGCGGTGCTTCAGCTGGATCAGCAATACAGGCAGCTTCGTGCTGCACCTGCACAGGGACACACACACCTGGAGCTCTACAGCCAGCTGTATGTGGGTAAGACTCACACAGACACACACACACCGACACATGGGGGGCTTATAAATGAGACACAAGCCCATGTGAAGGTAGAGGACAGAGATGTGTCCTTATAGTTAGCACTCTGAGGTCTGTGTTGGTGTGCATTCAGAGTCCTATAAGGGATTACTGCTGCTGACTCGTGACCTTGAAGTCAGAAATGAAAGCTGAGAATTTTCTTCTAAAAAGGCATCACTTTAAACTGGGGCTGAAACTGTATTATGTGATACAAGCATAGGGTGTTCTTGTAGTCAGTCAGTTGTTTATTGACCCTTATGGTGTAGGTTTCCTTGGCTGTTTTTATAATTGAAGTGAGACTCTTCTGAGCTGCATGGAGAAAAGCTTTGTGACCTGACCAGGAAACAACATTGCAGGCTTGTATTATTCTGCTGGTTTGTCTTTGGTCTGGTGGTTTTGGTGACATTTACAGACAATCACAGATGAAGAGTAGCATTCCTTGTTGACATTTTGGCCCTGAGTGAGAGCTTTCTTGAGCACACTCCAGTCAGCAGAGACATTTCAGAACGTAATCACTAAGTTCTTGATTAGGTGATGGTACTTTGTTTCTTCAGCGTTCTGTATACTGGCATCTGTATAGTATGGTTCTGTATAGTAACAATAATATGTGATTTGATTATCTGAGGTGGAGTCGAGGAGGCGTCTCATACATTTTTGTAAAATGTAGTCCACAATGTTTTTACAATGAGTCAGATAGGAGATATACTAAAGAAATCAGGACATGACTGTTTTAAAGTTTGCACAAATAACGTCACCAGCAATGATGGAATCAGGCTGTGCAGAGCCCTTAGCGTTAGTGCTCAGAATAATGTAATCATCAGTAAAATAAAACTGGCTTGCTTAGTAAAAAGATTGCTGCTTTATTTTTAATGCAAGTTATTCCAGTTCAGTGGACCATGGGCCAGCAGTCAGAACCAAGAAAAATGGTGTGAAAATAATATAGTAAAACTTTTTATAAAAAGTCCTATTATGGCTGTGAAACTATGAACAAGTCTCACAAGGTAATTATGTGTTAAAATTAATGTCTTCGGTTTTATTTTGTGCTGTTTCATTCTTGGCTCTTCAAGCACATTTAGAAAGTTTGCTCATTGTCTCTAGAGAGTTAGCCCAGAGTTTTACTCTAAAACCTTGAATGAAAATTATACATTGCCCGGGGAAAAAACATCTGTAGTTTTTTTTTTTTTATTTGCCTTCCAATTTCCCTAATAAATCATGATTTATTTTTTTCCACTTCAGAACCGTTTATATTCTCTGTTATGGCATGCTTATTTCTCATTCTCTGTTGTGTTTGTTTGTGTTGTTGTGTTTCTGCCTGTATGTTTGCCCTCTCGTGTCTGGTGATGTTAACGCTCCTCTGCAGGGAAACCAGTGTATTGGGCCTGTCAGGGCCTGTGCAACTTTTCTGCACAAAATATCCCAGCACATAAATCCCACCTGAGTGTCATCATACAGTATATTAAGGTGTTTTCACATGACCTTATCACTATAGGGATTAACATATCACAGCTGAGTTGTTCTCCAGGACAAGGCCTGAGACCACTGATGTTCTCCTCTGGAGGTGAATCTACAAGTTTGGGTTACAACCTGCAAGTGCATGGTTACAAGTTTTAGGCTCCTGGTCAGTGATTCATGCCAATTATTTTCAGTTTTAGATGTACTGCACAAAAAGCACACAGTTAGCCTAATGATGAGGTCTCAAGAACCCTGTAATGGTATACACATTAAGGCAGCAGCATCCCAGTTATAATCAGACAAGGACTGATCCTTGGCCTCTCATTTAACTCAAACCAAGTTGAAAGCATTAGTGCTAGGAAAATACTGTAATAAGTGTAAATAAGTACAAACCGGGAAAATACTGAAATGCTGTAACTAGAGTTTCCATAACCTGTTATTATTCAACCCTTACTTACCTGGATCTGATTTTACTCAGGTATATTCCACTGTAATGAAATGGCTCAGTTCAGATTAGGTTCTGCAGAGGTAAAGATTATCCATTGTATCCAATATTCACATTTATTACCTAATTTATTACTTCATTAGAGTTGAATTAATTATTCAGGCAATGCTGGTTTAATAAGACCTGAATTCCAACCATCGTTTTTCAACACTTTGCTAATACAGTAGGTTGTATAAATGTTTTATCTTCTTGAAAAAACCTTTAAAGCCCATTGAAGATGAACAGTTGATGTTTTAATTGACCTCAGCAATGGGATTGAAGCCGCACTTTTAAATAGAATAATTAGGAACAATGTGAGCTTCCGCTTCCTAACAGTAATTAACCTGTTTGTGTGTGTGTTTGTGCGTGCGTGCGTGTGTGTGTGTAAGGGACAATAGCAGAACGTCAGGGTGTTAATTGTGCTATTATGATATTTACGCAGTTTATTTACAGCAGTGCTTTGTTGTAATAGCTCTGTCTAAGTGGCTTTATTTTTATAGTTTCAAATGGCTATGAAGTCTGCAGCAGAGCATCATGCACACAAATTTAGCCATATTAAACTACTGCAAAGTCAACTGCTAATTGAATGCAGTAGTGGTGTAATTCTTAATAGAATATCTTACCTTTTGCCATTTTCCCTTTGGTCTGCATGTAACAGTGACAAGCTGTGTTCAACACTGCAAAATAAGCCACGCTGCCTCTAATCAATGTCTGAAACTACTGACGGAATTTGATAACGACAACTACTTTGTCTTTCACTCTTCAACTGACTATGCTTGTGGCTCCATCCATTTTAATTATTTACCATCTGTCAAAAAAAATCACTGTGTCTTGGCCGGTCATGTATAAGGTCAACTTTATACATGTCCGAACATCTCAAGGGTCTCCTTCCTGTGTAGCAGTTTCCTATAATGGGAAAGAGCTCGGAAATTATTCTGAGCAGTTAGAGAGTAATCATTTTTACCCACAAGCGAAACATTAATGTTGTTTGAGTCTCATTTTTCTGGGATCTATAGTATTGAATTACCCCCCATTGTGTTGAGGTTGTTTCAGTTATAGAGACAGCATTTCTCATTTTAACCATTAAAGCTCTTTATTTGAGCCTCTTTAATGTTCACCAATATATGTTCATTTATTTTAATTAAACAGAGTGATTATCCTAAAGCCATCTACACTGACTGTTATATGTGATAATTATTATATAGCGATGCGGCGAGGCATCTATTATTAGTTATGAGTCTTCAGATTGAAATCGTGTTTCTGTTAATGGCGTAGGTGCAGCAGGAGGACAGAGAGGCTTCCTCGGATGCATCCGCTCCATAAAGATGAACGGTGTGACCCTTGACCTGGAGGAGAGGGCAAAGGTCACTCCTGGAGTTAAACCAGGATGTTCGGGTCACTGCACCAGTTTTGGGATGTACTGCCGCAATGGAGGGAAATGTGTGGAGAAATACAACGGCTACTCATGTGACTGCAGCGGCACGGCTTATGATGGACCCTTCTGCACTAAAGGTGAGCTTTCAGTCCAACTTTGTTCTTAAATACTTTTGCTTTGATAAATTAGCATGTCACGTATATGGTCAATGCTCAAAACGTCTGCTTTTGCAATGCCAGGATTCCTCTGCTAAGAATTCTATGCTATGAAGTTGAGGTATGACACTTGTCATATTGAGATGTCTTGTCACATTTTAAAGAGCCTCACACACATTTACATTCTCTGTATCTAGCTTCATGAGGTTTTTATTTAAAATTGGTGAATTTTTCCAGTGAACAAAGGGCTTCATTGTTGGGCCTCACAGCTTGTAACAGTGACAAGCTAGTGAATATTTCCATTTTATAAATATTTAACCATCTGGTGTTGGGTATAAATGTGAATGGATTTGGCTCTTTGTCTTGCTACCTCGGTCGGTTCAACTCGAGTTGCTCAGCACTGAGGTTCAATTTTGCAGCTCTCTTACAATCCAACATGACACTTCTGATTATACTGACACCTGATTTTATTATTGCATCTCTGAATCTGTTTGTTACTATCTCATGCAGAGGAAATATTTCCTCACCTAAATTGTATCTTTTTTCTTGTTGATGTGATAAAGGTAGTTAAAGATCAACTCCGGCGAATTTCATGAAAAATGTAACAGAAATTTTGATTTTTTTATTTTGGTGATTTCTGAGTTTAAACAAAAGTAATGTTCTGTTTCAGAAAAAAAAGTTGTGGGTTGACCTTAGAGTTCAAAGACCATGAAGTCTACATGTCCTGGGGACAGGGCTTATTGGATACACATGCTGTCAAAACGCATGTTTGTGCTCATCTATCAGACACACACACTCTCGTCAATCCAACACTAGTTAAGAGAACACCCGAAAATTATGACGCGTAAAAAGTTATTGTATTAGAGGCGAGGTAGTGGTGAGAGGTTTACCGTATAAATGATAAAAACTGGAAAAACTGTGTAGCCATAATCTTTATTTACGTAATCTTTATTTATTCATTGAGCGTGGAGCTTCATTTCTATGCTTTCTCGCCATGAGTGAGTACATATATTGTGTAAATTATCTGTATTGGACCATCAGATTATTATAAACATGCGTTACCATTGTACACGATCAAATCAAAATTTATTAGGTCAACAAAATAATCACTATTGAAGTGATCATAATAAAGCAGTCAAATATGAGAACACATCCATTGATGCTCACCAGTTCAACTTCATGCAGATTTTTGCATAGTAAATAGAATTTCATGACTGGAATTGCATAGATCTCTAAATCACTATTAAATTATTGAGGCAGTTTACAATTGTGTTTTAAAGGCTTCTCTGCCTGCCCCAGTTTCCTCATAGACAGAGTTTTGCTATAACTAAGAATAATTTCACATGTGCATGATAATTATGTATATCGTCACAGCAAACTCCCCACTGTTAAATTAACACTAACAGTGTTCATATGAGTTCAATGAGTTAAAGTGTCAGTGATGGTTCATTTCCCTCTGAAACACTTGTGTGTTATGCAGTTTTCTTTGTTATATGCATGTTCCCTCATCACTGCATTAAAAAGGTGGTATGAGTACAGGATAAATCTGTGGATTATAAATTGTGCTCATCCATGTTCCAGTGGCTTTGTTACTTCCTCTCTGAAACCTAGAGGAGAATAGTTAATTGACAAAAATAGTAAAATTATATTTTAGCTTTGATTTTCATGTAGTATGAAGCCGTCTATTTATGTTGCAGATGTGGGAGCTTTCTTCGAGGCAGGAACACTGGTCCGCTATAACCTGGTGCCGGAGGTGATGGCTGCCTCGTCCACTGTGGACAGGAAGGATATGAGCCAATCGCTGCCTGTGGGGACAAACCTGACCCGAGAGGTCATGACCTTCAGCTTCAGCACGTCCAGCACTCCCAGCATCCTCCTGTACATCAGCTCAAGAAGCCTCGACTACATGGCTGTGGTGATGCACCGCAACGGTACGACACTGCTGGCTGATCAGATCCGCAGACACATTCTGCTGAATGCATTTCTTCTTCACTTATTTTTAAAAATATTTTCTCTGACTTTTCTCAGCAACTTTTTTTACTAATTTAATGGCAAACCAATGTGCGGCTCTTTGAGAGCATCTCAATTCAACCAATACAGCTAAGTAATTTTTAATGGCTGCTCAGAGCAGCGTCTCTCTTTCTCTCTCTGTCACACTCGCTCACTAACTCGCTCATATTGACTCCAACACACTTGAACACACACAAACAATTGAGTCTGAATGCCTTTTACCCCATTAGTGATGTGCACTGAGGAGTTTTAACATCAGAGCAAAGTGTGTGTATGTGTGTGTGTGCATGTGTGAAATGGCAGATATTGTCTCAAACTGGCGCAGTGAGAATAAAGTGACGTGAGTCTCCTGCACCTCATTCTAAAACTGAAGAAAATCATGCCATTGTTCACATCTGTCCCCCCCAAATAAGAAGTGATGATGCTCCACCCGATAAAGCAAATGCAACCCCATGCATGCTTATTGGCATGAATATAACGCTAGTATCAATGATAGTAGCAGAAACAGTAATCACCCTTCAGCAGTTTATTAGAAGAATGTACAAAAACAGTGTTGGCTTTTTTTTATTTTTAAAGTAAGTGACCCTGTTTTCTTGTAAGCATATTTCAAGAAATGTGCCTTACCTGCAAATAGCGTTTTGTTCGTGATGTTGTTATCAACTGTACATCAGTATAGCATAACATTAATGGTATTTCAGATGTCTTTATCACAGTATGCCGTCACACTCCTAGTAAATAATAATAAAATAAACTCTCTCTCACTCTCTCTCTCAGGTTCTCTCCAGCTGCGTTATAACCTCGGGGGTCTGCTCGAGCCCTTCACCATTGATCTTCTGGACCAGCGCAATTTGGCGAATGGACAGCCACACAGCGTCAACATCACGCGACTAGAGAGAGAAATTCACGTCCAAGTGAGAGCCGCCATTACACACACACACACACACACACACACACATACACACACACACAACCATTACACCCTCACCTCCTGACCTCCTCTATAACATTAACACTCAGGTGTTAGTGTTTTAGAGAAACTATCACCTCTCTCCCTCCTCACCTTCTAATCCTATTGATGCACTATATAAATAAAATTTATTATATTCATTATACGTTATACATATTTTACAGTGTAGTGCATTAAATATCAACTACTTTTCTCATTAGTTTATTGGACCTGAATATAAACCACACGTTCATCATCAGCCTGTTTACCCTGTGTGTTTTAGATATATTAAGGTATTTTTGTGTTTCTACTTCTCTTTTCTGGTGTCCGTGTCCACACACCTGTAACAGTACACAGGGGACATGTAGCATCTCTGTAGCTCGCTGTACACTAATCTCCTGAGAGTGTGTATCAATCAGTGAGCACTTTACATTTCTACAGTTTCCTAAACAAGCAGGGCAGTGCAGCAGGAGCTGATGAGGTCAAGGTGTGAAGCAGCATTAAAGGGTAAAGTGTGGTTTAGGGTGTGTTTGTATTTGTGTATGTGTCCTCTGGTCCTTTTATCTTCTGTCGCTCTGACAGAAGTAGTAGTAGTAGGGCAATGGTAGCTCAGTGGTTAGATCAGAACGTTGTGGGTTCAAACCTCAGCTCCGCCAAGCTGCCACTGTTGGGCCCTTGAGCAAGGCCCTTAACCCTCCCTGCTCC
>JAOUQW010000024.1:2084692-2097979 GCA_028565825.1 Olivaichthys viedmensis | reverse complement strand
AGACAGAAGCAAGTGAGAACCAAAGTTCTGCAGAAGAACCGTAACAAGTTCTCCAAGATTCTTGGAACAACCTACCAACCGATTTCCTGATAAAACTGCACGACAGTGTGTCTAAGAGAATTGATGCAGTTTTAAAGGTAAAGGCTGCTCACACCAACACACTGATTTGGTTTTAGTGTTTTGCTGTTTCCTGCTCTTTCTAGTATTTTTTTTTATATTTACAATGTCTTTACATGTACTGTATGGAAGGAAAGGGTGAAATGTGGTGAGCATATACGTATATGTATACCACAAAAAAAGACGTCCTTCAAAAGCATATGCTTTCCATCAACATATCACATTTCAGTAGCACATTTTTCCAGAAGCAAACAGGGAAAAAATGCATAAAAAGACATAATAAAAAAATATACACAATAACCGTGATGTATAATTTGTAATAGACAATTATAAACAGGTAATATTCTCACATATATCAGAGTGCCTCTTATAATTAAGTTCTTTTTTTTAAATCAATATTCACTTACTTTTCTAATCAGTATGAATATTGAATAATAAGTAATGAGCTGTAAAATGTTTTCCAGTTGAATTACCTCTCTGGGGTTCACATGTTTGAGCAGGAGACGTGGATCACCTTGATTCCTGAAACTCACGAGGCTCTTGAAGTATTTGAAAACAGCAATGTTCTAGCAAAGACATTAAAATACACACCCTGGTTTGGTTACACTGGAAGTATACAGAGGGAAGTGAAATGCTGGTCTACAAGTGTGTGTAATGTGAGCTAAGGTCACTAACGACATGCTTCCTCCACGTTCTTTGGATGACTTTTGCTGCCCGGTTGTACAAACTATCCTGAGATGACACCTGTGTGTTGTCTTCCTCCTCATCAACACCCTTAACCCAAGAGGAAGCGAAGGCCCTGTGGTGTAAATTCAACAATCTGAGAATGTAGTCCGGACTTGTCTTTTATTGAAGCTCATTCTTTCTTTATTACCCTTTCAGACATATGATTATTAATGTAATTAAGGCAGCTCACTGTCTCTCTCTCTGATGAGCCAGGACAGGCCTCAGATTAGACCATATCATGTTCATGGCATTTTAATTCATCTGGTGAATTATTTATTTTCAGTCTTCAAAAAAACAGTTAATCTACGATTTAATTTAATTTTTATTTTTTAAGTAACATAAATTCGGCAAGAGCATCAGAAGGAATTCAGAATTTCTGCCAATGCATTCCTCATCATACCTTTACTTTTCATATCTGTCCAACTTATTCATTCTGGCTGAAAACTCGCAATAAAATAAAAATATTTGAGCATGAATAACACTTCATGCTGAATTTAAAATAACACTGGCGTTACAATCTTATCATCGAGGTGTTGAGTTCGAGATATTAAATTAGTTGTTGCTTCTACATACCTCTGAAGTAGGTATGTGTATTTCACCTTTTCCTTCTTCATACCTGTATTGCACATGGCCACAACAGTCAAATACAAATAAAAACAAAGGAACGGAAACAATATACGAGCACATTTTGAATTTTATTACATCATAATCGCAGCAGTGCCGATGAATTATGGATGACGTGGACGTACAGTTCCATGTATCATCACTACACTTCATGTTAGAAGTTTGAAAAAAATAGAAAATATTTATTAAAAGGATTAAATGTGTAAACAAAAAACAAAGACATTTTTTAAAGTTATAAAGAATATACAATTTGAATGTTGAATTAGTAAAAATATGATGCATTGGCATTTATTGCACAGCACAGCAGCACATATCCAGCTTCAGACACAGAGAATATATAAGTATACACTCCAAACACACCTTCAGCATAAAGATTAAAGGAGGATTAAAAAAGAAAATCTCACTACCTGTACGTGATAATCAGACACCTGAAACCACCAGGATCAGCAATCGAATTTAAGAGTCAAGCTGTAAAATCAAATCCATGCAATACAGAAGGCCATCCTAATAATTGAGATGATTTCACTTATATATGATATAAATGTTTCCCGAACCACACACTTGTTCCTTTAGCAGAGGTGAACAAATAAATGTCACCAAAGCAACACAACAACAAACTCGTCGGCCGCGGTTAAGATATCGTCAGAATGTTGGTTGGTGAAACCATTGTGTTATTTATAGCCACAACAAAGAAACAAACATACAAAAATACATTGTACTGATCTCAGGGCAGGCTGCATTAATAACATTCATGATGTCTGAGTTACTGTACGGACCTGCCCACCACTCCTTCCCCCACAGGCTGAGCACAAAACTGTCTAAACAGGTGGGTGTGTAGCTTCAACTCTAGAGAGGCCTTCACTTTCTAAAATACTGCCCTGTTTGTGATGACGTTTGATAGTGACGCTCAAACGTTACAAACCATAATGACCCTTTCTCATCGCTGTGTTATTAGAGGACACATTGTGGTATGACAATTACAAACTATTTTCTTCATTATTTAGCCTAGTAAAAACTGTACACGTGTTTATTGCTTACTATTAAGGAAGAGAATGTGGACAGGTGAACATTTGCGATGCATATTGCTATTAAATTGCTACTGGGTTATATTGAATATATCATGTGTCACGGTTAAAGATCGGCCTGTATTAATTTGAATAAAATTAATTTGCTTTCTTGGATCATGCCAATATCACAATTTATAAAAACACCCAGAGGAAAAAGGTGGATTGTTAGAGTGTTGTGCTCGTATTTCTGCATCGCAAGCTTCTGCAATATCAACACCAGTATTGCAAAAACAATTAACAAACAATATATTGTGCAGCCCTAAATTTCAAATTGTTGTTTGTCTACGGAGTGACATACAGTAAATATAATTTTAAACTTTTAAAGTAATAAGTCGCTGATCTGATGCTAAAATCGATCTTTGTACCAACTGTCTAATTTGTTATAAAACAACTAATAGCTCTTCATGTTTTGTTGGTGCTTTGTTAGCAAAACCTCATCAAAAATGAATACCACAATGTATATTGCAAAAATGTCAAGTATATGTGATATATTTTATTCATAAAATATTGTTCATAAAATATTGCCATATTGTTCACCCCTAGGTGTCAGCTTACAGATAAAGGCATATTTGTTTTGTGGTTCCAAAGAAATTCCTGCTGTTACTAGAATGATTCACCATTTACACTGCCAGTACTACCTGTTTAAAGGAAGGACAGTATAAGAAGGAAAAAATCCTTACTACAATCATCAATAAAAGAAAAAGCTTTTAGGACAAATACATAGTTTACAAAACATACAACTTGAATAACATCTGTGATCCTACAGAGAAGAAATTGCAATATTTCACTACTGATTATCAATAGAAATTCCAAACTGAAAACGGTTTTAAACACAGCACCAGGGTCGAAGCAAATTAACCAAGCTGGGGCAAGTTTAAAAAGGAGCATGCACAAGTGCTTCCTTTTCTCCTTACATTCACTAGTTCGATCATGACCGAGACGGTTTTTATGATTTATAAGGGATTGCTGAAACAAATATGATTATGGCATTGTTATTGTGTTTTGTTCCTGAGCAAGACATCTGGTCAAAGTGCAGAAATACAAAACACGCACCCTAACCACACAAATCACATGCACAACTTCATTCAGGACACACGATATTCGCCACTAAAGTTCTGTTTCTTTCTCTTCTTCATCATCACTGTTGAGATAGTACTCATCATCAGTAGTAGTGTCTGAACTCGACTCCTCAAAAGCAGACAAAGTGGACTTGTAGTTCCTGGATGGCAGAAAGCCGCGAGGAGACAAGCTGTCTGGCGAGGTCCTGCTGCTGGTCGAAGAGGGGCTGGGGATCTGGGACATGCGGCGAGCATGCGGTGGAGAAGGGGGTGGCGTTGGATCTGCTTCTGTATCCCATGACAATGAGGAGACCTCCAGGTTATCTGGGCTCCTGAGATGGCCATCTGATGGTAACCGTCCTGTTGGGTCCTTATAAGCATTATGGACCGAATGGCCGCTGGAAGCTGTGGCACCATTCTCAGGTGAATCGATTGGACTGCTGACACTCGAAGGTCTGCTTCTGGTCACAAACCCATCCAAGCTGCTCAGGTCACTGATGCTGCCTTGCCTGGATCCAGTCGAGATTCGTCCAGGACCTGATGGGCGCCCTGAAACTACACTTCTAACCGAGACAGATCGTCCACGCTGCAGTCCGTACTTCAGATCAGCACAGGAAGAGGACAATACAACCCCCATGGAGTTCTGCCCACCAACGTTCATAGTGTTGTCCAGGTGAGCAACATTCTCAGTCTCACCAAGAGAGGTGTTTATTCTCCTTGTTGGGACGTTGCTAAAGAACACATTATCGTTCTGAACATCCTCTGAAACAAACTCAAATGAAGGAAGTGTGGGAGAGAGACCAAGGCTGGTTTTTGTGCCTAGAGGCATGGTGGCATAGCGGTTGATTTTATCAGGCTTAGGCCAGTTAGGGCTTAGTGGTCTACCCAGGAACCGATTTCTGTTTTCCTCCATGAGTCTATTATGTTCATCCACATTTGGTGAGTTCTCTTGTTTTTCATCTTTGAAAGCTAACTTAGGGCCAGAAGAGTTGCAAGATTCTCTAATAAAAGTGATTTGAGAGTTTGGGGAGTTTGGTGATTTCAAAGTTTGGCTCACAGAAAGCCTCTCTTCTACTTTCCTAGTGGTTTCAGAAGCCTTGATGTCTGAAGGCTCCTCGTTTTTAGTTTTTCTCTTAACTGTCGGATCATCCCTGTCTTCTAGTTTCCTAGTGCTTTCAGAAGCCTTGATATCTGAAACCTCTTCATTTTTAGTCTTTCTTCTAACTGTCAGAGCATCTTTTTCTTCAATAACAGTGCTTTCAGAAGTCTTGACATTTGAAACCTCCTGGTTTTTATTCTTTCTCCTACTTGTCGGATCATCGTCTTCTGAAAGTTTGACAGCAAATGTCAGTCTCAAACGATTCAACATCTGGTCCACTCTCTTGGTGGTTTTAAGTCCTGTCACGTCACCCTTTTTAACAGTCAAACCCTCTTTATCTGTAGAAGGAGCTGATGTTGGAACATTGTCTTTCTTACTTCTTAATGAGAAGAGGCTCCTTTTTGAGTTAGAACTCTGATTTCCCTGGAATGTCCCAGGTGTTTGTAAGGTTGCCTTTACTCCTTCTTTTTGCACAGCCTCACTAACTGTGGATGCACTCAGCAGCGAAGAGACCTCTTTGGAATTCAATCTGTGCTCTCCATAAGTGTTACCTTTGTCACTCTGAGATAAACACATTCCATTAAGTCCTTCATGAGGCATATTTTTAATGACAGCGTCACACTGCTTTGGGTGTGTAGCGTTTGGGATTAAGTTACTGGTTTGATGTTCTGGGAACTTTGCATCTGGTGAGTTTTGTGAAATGCGGTCTTGAGTGACTGATGAAGTCTGTGCTGTTTTTGTTATAGGCTGGATATCGGCAGAACCAACTGGCTCTCCCAACGGCGATGTCCTCTGAATCAATCGATCTCTGAGGATAGAAGTATAAGAGCTTTTCTCCATATTGGGAGACCTGACATTTATTGGTGAACTATCGTAGGAAAAAGATCTGCTGTGCTGGTGGGACACAGGTGGAGATGAGAGGCTGTTGTGTGCTGCTCTTGAAGAGATGAGGGTGGAGTAAGGGGATTTACTAAGACGAGACATTGATCTTCTGCCAGTGTCAGCTGGCAGAGATTGTGGTGCACTGGTGGTACTGGAGTCATGTTTCAAAACCTGGTCCCGTGATTCTACTGGGCTTAAGTCAAACGTGAACCATAGGTTCTCTGAATTTGTATCCTCTCTCCGTATCTGCTTTAGAGATGGCGTTTGAGGACTGTGAGAGCTCAATGCTGGAGACGCCTGTGTGCTCTTAGGTGGAGTGGTTTTCCTTAGGTATGAATAGATGCTTGGCGTGCAAACTCTTCTGAGCTTAAACTCAGATGGGGTTACAGGATTTGTCCGATCTAATGGGCTTTGATTTGACTCCTTTGACTGCCTCTTAGAGTTCAAGTAGTTTGACCACAAATGGGATGGGCTTGTTCCTTCCACAGGAGAATCTTTTCGCGGTGAGAAACTAAGACTGTCTGTAAATGTTCTCACCCTAGTGGAGTTGACTGGGCTGGACAAAGACTTGTCTGGACTGCTTAAGTTCTGCATGCTGTTTTGGCCAGCCTGAGTCAGGCATGCAGACGTTAAACCGGCAGAGGGACTGACGGCAAGTGACTGCATTGTTTTGGGGCTCGTTGTGCTATTTGTGCTATTTATAGTGCTAGTCTTGTTTGAGTTGATTACATTGTAGATACTGTTAGACTGCACATAAGTGCTTGGCCTGAGATTTGTGCTCGTTGTTGTTGTCTGGCTGATCTGTCTCTTAGTGATGCTGTCAGAATAGTTGTGCGAGTTCAGGTTTGCGTTATTAAACTCTGTTTGTGGAAAAATTAATCTACTATTTGCATTTTCTTTCGGAGAAATCCAAGTGCTTGGAAAATCAGCAGCTTTTTGTGGGAAGTTAATATTAGAATTATGCAAGTTTTGATTGTCAGTGATGCGCTGGTCCACTGTTCCATGATGCTGAACAGATTTAAGTGTCTCTAGTTGGGTGAATCTTGTTGCTGAGTTTGAAAACAGCCTTTCCCTAGTCGTGTCATTTGTATCAGGAGAAGATCTGTTGGAAATGTCAAATTCCCCCTTGCTTAAGTACAGCGGCGTCCTTGAAGATTCTTTCTCTCTGCTTTTTAGGGAGACAGATTTGGGTTTGTCTGAGCCTGAGAGCCGTTCAGGAGATGTAAGAATGGTGTTTGGCATGAATGTCTCTTTGGCTGGATCGTTTGGGGAAACCAGATTAGATTGTGGTTGGGAAACTCTCAGTATGCGTTTACTCGGTAAATTTAGAGAGCTGATAGATTCAGAAAGCTGCTTCTGCATTTGAAGTGACTCAGGACTAGCTTTTTTCAAGTTTAACCTCCTAGAAGAGAGAAGCAGACTGCTGGTTGTTGGCCTGGACCTTGGTGAGGAGAAGGACTCTTCTTGATCCATCGACTGTGCAATCCTTCTGTAGTCGTTGAGTTGAAGGGACAGAGGTGACCTGGGCACCTCACTGGTGTCCATTGACATACTAATAGAGGTGCCAAATTCTTTTGTTTGGTCCACTGTACGTCTGTGCGTCCTCAAAGAACTGGTTTTTAAAAGCTCTCTTTTTGATTGCAAGGTGGAGAGATTTAAAGGGCTGCTTTCTTTTTGCCATTCAACAGAGCTCCTGCTGGATCCTGCCAACCCCCTGAGCCTATTATTAAACTCATCGGGAGTTTCACCCTGTGGCTGTATCTGTTGAAGGGGAAATCGTTGTTGGTGTACATTCTGACTCGAAGCAGACAAGTTCATATTTTGCCCACTCATCTGGATATCTGTTCCAACATCGCTGAAGCCTCGCTTGTGTCTCCTAAGGCGCCCGCTCCAATGAGGAGCAAAAACAGAGACTAAGGTAGACGTAAACATCTCTGCAGTGGATCTGATAAGATCTGGCTCAGTCTTGAGTTTATTACCGTGATGAGAAGCAGGGAATGAAGGCAACGATAAGGCCTGGCTTATTGCTCTGGGAGAGCATGCAGAGACCTGGCAGTCACTGCCAGCCTTTGAACCAGTGTCCTCTCTAAAAGGGATTAGATTACTGTGAGAAAGTGCTCCTTCCGCATTCTGTCCTAGAGGGCCATTAACTCCTGATTGGCCCTCTACACTTTCACTCTCAATGACTGGAAGCTCTGTCAGATGCGCTGAACCTGCAAATTGTCTCTGTGTGCAGTTCTTTGCAGGTTGACCTTGATTACAGAGGTAATTACGCTGTATTCCATCCGTGAATTTGTGACTCGATGTGTCTTGTCCAACATGGTTTTCCCGGGAACGGGTGGAATCATTTTTTTGTGATTTCGATATATCCTCATCTTGAGGTGTTTTAGCAGTTGATTCTCTCAAACTGTCCGATAGGAAAGTCTTTTCACAAACCTGCTGGAAAACAAACAAACAAGGAGACATAAGATTACCTGTGGTTGTTACACACAATGCATTTAAACAATTAGTACAAAAGAAATGTTGTAAAGCAAACAGAAAAACTTTAATTCTTTTTTATATTCAAACCATTCTACTGGAATTGCAAATATGACAAAGATTCTTATGCAAATGCGTTAATGAATATTTAAATGAGCTGTTTTTGTGTCTGCATTTAAATGTCAGAGAATGTTTAAATCACCTCTTTATCGTAAATGCCTACCTCTAGGTGTTGTGCATCGACTACATCAGATTTTGTGTGCCTGTTAAAAAAACAAAAACATTTTACTATTTCACTGTATGCCATTTTAGTTTACAACAAAAGTCCAGAATGATTGGCACCCATCAAGAGAAAGGGCAATTTTTTTGTGTGTGCTGTTTATTTTTTATACAATAATTTAAAATTTTCACTCAAACAACCAGGGACAATATCTACCTTTCCCCTAACAAAAATCATTCTCATGGAAACTTATTTTTTCTTTTTTTCTTTTTATGGATAGTGGTCCAAGGGGCTCTTCTAAAGATTGATGGCATCCTGAATTCTACAAAGTACCAGGATATTTTAGCCCAAAACCTGGTTGTCTCTGCCAGGAGGTGAAGACTTGGCTAAAGATTAATCTGTAAACAACATAATAACCACAAACATGCATCCAAATCAATACAGAAATGGTGGTGGGACACAAAACCAATGTTTTGCAGAGGCCATCTTAGCCTCCGGATTTGAACTCTATTGAAAACCTGTGGTCTGAATTGAAGAGGGCGTCCATAAACACAAACTTAAGAATATAAGGGAGCTTCAAATGTTTTGCTTGGAGGAGGGTCCAAGATCATCTACAAGTGTCTCCAACCTTGTTAGACATCACAGAAAGAAACTCAGTGCTGCTTCACCAGATATTAATTGTGAGGGTGGCGATAATTTTGAAACATGTGTTTTGCGAAAATGGCACTACTTATTGCATTCATTTCTGCTCGTTTTCATGAAGGGTGCCAATAATTCTTGAGTTGATTAACATTTAAGGTAGTGAAAACAGATATACACGTCACATATAAGCTGTGGTGTTTTCATTGACCATATACACATTCAGAACATTCGCTGCAGTAACTGACCTCACATGAACTTGTCCTCACATTTTTCCGGTGAAAGGATATTCTAAAACACTGCACTGCTACATAGCTAGCTGACTGTTTCTCATGCTCTCCCCGGGCCACCCCGCCAGGCTATTTTCACACCTTGCAAATATTCACCAAGTCAACTGGGCCAAACGAGATGAGCTGCATTCCGACCTTTCTCTCGGCGACTAAGTATTATAGAAGTAAACACTCTGTACAGGGCTGACAAGCAGGGAGGGGTCTGGGCTTAAACTCTTTTCTGATCTGCCTATCGCAGACACATGCATGCTTACACTTGCACGCAACACTGCGCTGTTGCTATGGGCATCGGTAGGCATGTCTGGTTGGTCTGTAAGGCCACGGTTATATCCTCTCAAAACAGTCAACTCTATTTCGGCTAAGCAAACTCTGTCAAGAGTGCGCAGCTCATATTTGACATTTTACTGGTGAGTTTTAACATGTTCATGAAACGCTGCCACACCCTCTTACCTCACACTGCCCATGTTTATAACTGTTAAATACCACTTGTGAGCAAATCACTGCCTCTTTAGATTTAGGAGTACACAAACATCCATTAGGGCATGACATGCTTCTATATAAGGTCAGACTCGGAGTACATCCAACAAAGGCTCTAAATGTCATCTTGGTTCCATGATTGACAGATAATGATGAGGCTCGTGACATAATGCACACCATCAATAGGTAGAAAGCATGAATGCTATTTAATTGTCTCACACCATTTACTAAAAGGGAGAGGTCCACATGCAGGTAAAGGCTATCTCAGGTGTGGCATCAACGTCCCAGTTAATCATTACTACAGTTCCCTGAAAATATGTATACAACTCTCATGACGGAGATCGTAAAAGGGTTAAAGGATTAAAAGAGGGAATGAAGGTAGACTCACAGTTCATTACTTATCAACTTTGTGGCAGTGCGGCCGTTTGTTCTGTACTTGTCCCTCCTTTTAGAAGGTAACCTCAGTGAGAAGGACGAGGTGAACCGCAGGTGGCCACGAGACTCGTCCTGATTCTCCGCTGTGCGGACCCACTCCTCTCTGCTTTTCAGAAGTATCCTCCGCCTGACGCTCAGATCTGATGAGCAACAGTGCCGACAAGAAATCAGATTGATTCTGAAATGTGATCTATTACGAAGTCATTGAAAGCCCTGGGTCTCAAAATTGGGGTCCGGGGACCCCCGGGAGGCTGTGACGTATAGATTTATTTTTATTTTTAATTACATTACTTTGGTAGACCAGCAACTCCTATTAAAGTTGTTCAATTATTAAAGTATTATTTAGCTATTATAGTTGTAAGCCAATCTAAGTTTGCATCCCCCATGGTTTCTGGATTAAAAAAGAGGAAAATGTACCTCTTTCTTTACACTTTATTTATTTTAAAAAAATTAAATAAAAAGTTCCAAATTTCTATTTAAAAATGAAATGTGGGTGAATCCTGCAACAAGACAACAATCCAAAACATATGGCAAAACCAACAGATATAGATTTATTACAGATATAATACAGCTGAGACGATCCAAAAGCTGTTTCACTATTAATATCTTTACATGCAATATTTGACCATATTTGAAACTTAACACACTAAACGTCTTGTTGCTATAAATCACATTTCTTTGTCTTCTTAATTTTGTCCTAAGGGTATGCAGACTTTTGCACTCACCTTTAATTGACTAATTTAACTTAAAACAAGTAATAAATGACGTCAACTTTGATCTCACTGCAAATGTAATAAAACTAGAAAAAGTGCTTTAATGTGATACAAAATGTTTTGAATCTGCATTTCAGAACAGTGTAACTGGTTTATGGGTTCTGTGGGTGGAAAACGTTCAGAATTAAAAGCTTTAATGCCTCCGATAAATAAATATGATGGGACATATTTGTCTAATGTGCCTCATATTTCAATTGATTGATTCATAAAATAAATATGTGCTGCAAGGGGATCTGTGTAATATTTTTTACACTGATTAAAAGGACTTTTTTTTTTTTTTTAATGGAAAGGCACTTTTGAGTGAACTGCTTCAAAATTCAGATACAGTCAAATACAAATGTGCCCTTAAGAACACTTAGCTAAAACATCTGGTCTGTCTTGCTCAGTCTGCCTTTTTTTTCTTCTGCCTTTAAAAAAAAAAAAATTACTTGCCAGATATATGATATATGACCTAATTTGAAGTACAGAAAAGAGCTTTTCCTTATTTTGTGCTGGTTTGTGCTTTAAGTACATGCAGTAAGCTGACAGACTTTAAACGAAACAATACAATCCACAAGCATTACATTTCTACAAGCATTTCTTAAATAAATGATTCGCTCAAATCTACATCTAATTTACCACATCAAACATTCTTAGTATTTTCAGACGTAAAGCAGCTGTGTTATATATGCCAGCATATTCGCCTATTCTTTTCATCCAGTAACAAACACACAGTGACTGAAGTTAAGAGGGTGTTGGAATTAAAGTAGTTTGCTTACTCTTAGTGGTTTGGACACACTCGGTCGACGCTCTGGTTAGGCACTTCTTCCCACTTGCGTCCTGGAAACCCCTGGAATGAATGAAATAAATCCACAATAAAAAAAAATGTCACACTCCGCCATGTCCAGGGCAGCGAGTGTTTCCTTCAGTGAACACACAAACTCCAGATGTGGAGGTCTGCATTGGTTATAGTCATCTCTAGGATCCACTCCCTTCTCCCTCCTCAGCAGTAAACAGAAACGCCCAGAACAACTGGTTCATCAGAATGACATAACTCCCATACCTAACCATAAACAGCAATGAAATTGTCGATCTGCAGGAAAACAGTGTCACGCTTAGGATCCCAAAATGCTTCTGGTCACATGTTGGGAAACTGAGACGGTTTTGTCATGGATTTATTCTGCATAAACCGTAAACACTATTATAACCACAAGAAGAGGGGTGTAACTCGTTACGTAAGCTGCTATAACATGTCCCGAACAACTCAGAACAGAACTTGAAACATGCATAAACCGTCGAGATGGGTAGGGTGACCAGATATTCCATAGTCCAATACGGGACAGAGGGAGGGGGTCATAGAAATATTACTAATACATATAAAGCTTATAAGACTACATGTTTTTCAGTATACACTGTCATTCTTTGAAACATGGCCACATTCTGAGCACAGCAATAGGCTACTGCTCTGACATATCAAATAAATAGACCTTGGGTTTGAGAAAGGTGTTACATAAATTGAGCATATTATTATTATTATTGTTATTATTACCGAAATAAAAAACCCTGAGCAATGCCTAAGGTTGAAAAAACAAATTTAAGTTGGCACCCTTGATCTCATATGATCAGCATAAATCAACTACAAAGGGTGCCAATGACGGAAAAAAAGCCACATTGACATGAAACAATAAATGATATGTAAAAAGTCACTGACTTGCATGTATTTGGTCAGATTCAGGGAATAGGCCTATGCCTGCCAAAAATAATAATATTTGGACCAGATTACGAGTAGCGAATTACCTCCAATTGCCCGTATTACAAAGGCTTAATGTGCTTGGTGATTACATGTAAACTGCGGTGTGCACAAAGCATATTTTGCACAATAATCTCACGATAAAATAATCTGAAATACGGGGCAAATAAACTATTTTTGAGTTGAGACAAAAAACAAACAAAACAAAAAAACGTAGCTGAAATACGACACTGTACCGGGGAAATACGGGGTGTGTGGCCACCTATGGATGGGATTTTATAAAACTTAAAACAAGTATAAATGATGACAACTTCAAACTAATTGCAGTGTTAATAAAGCTCGGAAAAGTGTTGTTAATACAATGCAAAATGTTTTAAATCCTCATTTTTTGGGGGGATTTAAAAACCTCTAATGGCTCAAATAACTAAATAAATATGACATAACACACATTTACCTAATGTGCTTAATATTAATATAGCTGAATTATGTTCATAAAATAGATCTGTGCTATGATTATAAGGGGTCTGTGATTTTTTTTTAGGGCTATTTAGTCTTTATTTTGTGCCAGTTTGTGCTGGATGTACATGCAGTAAACAGACTCTGTTGAAGTCGGGACACCTAAAACGAAGCTGAAATACGGAACTGTCCTGGGAAATATCACCTAGTGAATGGG
>JAOUQW010000024.1:2055519-2068510 GCA_028565825.1 Olivaichthys viedmensis | reverse complement strand
ATGCCAAAAACCAGAGGTGTGTTTGTTATCCTCATCCCGACCATTCCTCTGCTCATGTTGATCCTTGTGGCCTCGGGGACTTGCTGCTTCCAGATGCTAAGCAAGAGGTGATTACAAATAACGTACACACAAAGAGCATGTGAAAACGCCACAGCCTCACACAGCCACTGCGCCTCAACAGTAATTACATACTCAAAGTGTTATCCGAATGCCGCAGCACATCCGGCAATTAGTGCCCCAGTAAAGCAGCAACACAAGCCTAAGCAGGCGCTAATGGCATCCGTGCCACTTCCTCATCAATCAGCAATGGAGCTCAGTTACGGATTCCGCTGCTAAGCTAAAGCTTTTACTGTGATGGCTTTTCTTGTTTGTAAGTGTGCCCAGGTTCACTCAGTAATAATCATAGAAGCATTAATACAGAATGCATTACAGTGGCATTATTACTAGATACGTTTAGCTTAGCCATTCCCAGCTTATGTCACCTGCTATTAATCATCTTAAAAGTAGGTTGGCCACTAAACTAAATCTCACCGACAATGTACATTCTACTTCACTGCTCATCAATCAAATGCTGAAGTAAGCCATATCTCTCCTCTAGGGCTGGGATTTGATCCCAAAAAGAGTCGATTCTTCGATTCCAGGCATTGTGAATCAAGAGTCGACTCCAAAGCTTTGGAGTCGATTTCACAGACCGGACTGAAATTGCTTTGGCTCAAGTTTGTGCACAGACGACGTAAAGCGAGAAAGATGTAGAGTCAGATCCCACTGCCTGTCCGATAAATGCTATCCACACCACAAACATCAGCAGTCTGACAGTGTTTTACTTTTTAAATAAGTAAAATATCAAATTTGCGACAAAAATCCCAATTAAACAACAATGCCAATACCAAAGTATCTTAAGGCTACCCATCCAAAGTTGACAGAGAAGAGTCAGGTACAGGTTTAGCCCACATTAACCAGATAAATTAATTTAGCTAGCGTTAACTCTTCAAATGACCTTGCGAACTAAATTCTATTTGTTTATCATGAATATTTGAATGAACATAAGACAACTGATAGATTACGCTAGTGACGTCAAGCCCATGTTTCACTCCAAGTAATTTGGAAAGTTGACGTAAGACAGCTGTATCAATAGCTGAAAAATTATTGTGTGGAATAGACTCTTAGATATGTTTCATTCACAAACGAGTCACTAAGGTAAATGAGACGATATCGGTCACTGCCATACACTGAGTCGTTCCTTTTATTCAGCTGACAGCAATTTTTTCGTCTGGAAAGTTTATCTGCTGTGTTAAAGTCCATGAATTCTGCAAGTTGTATTTCTAATTGCGCGTAAACCTAACCTACTTCCTTGAGTCAGTGAGTGTTCCAGTCCTTGGAACTTTAGTTTATGAACAAGATTTTCTCCTCTCTTGTTCTTCTGGTCGGTGTTTGAGTAAGTGAATCCTTTTGTTCATGAACGAGATTACCTCATTCAACAAGTCTTGTTTGGGCTCAAAAAGGGTGTAATGATGTACTTTACAATAAACTGTAAAGTAACATTGTGGACAGTTTTTTTGCTAGATTAGCAGAGTATAACACAAAATAGCAATAATTATTAGCTATTTTTACATTGCTCAAGCTGTTTGTTGTCTGAACAAATCATCACGATATCGAAAATGTTAGTCGTAGGCATGATCAGGCTGTGCATCAGTTTGGGCAAACCGGAAGCACAACTCAATGAATCAGTGAACAAATCTGAATGAATCTTTTATCTGAACGGACTCAAATAAGTGAATTAAGAGACTCTAATCTTAGAATTGTTTCCTGATTTGACTCTTTCATTTGAATCGGAGTTGACTCAGAAATTTCTGGAATCTAGCAGCCTCACTTTCATCTTCTCTCTCTCTCTCTCGATAGTGTATGAAACATGGTCCATGGACCCCACCTCTAACCCCGAGCCCTGTGCTTGACAGTACATTAGGGTTTTATTTATGTAATTCATTATATTTATTAACCCACCACTCCCACAGTGTGATGTCTTTTTAACATATTTTCGATCACTCAGCCAGACTGGAGATTCACCGACAATGCGTTTAATCACTAATTCAACTCTAAGAGGCCTCACTCGGTGCAGTAAAAGGCTTTCTGGAGCGTGTTCAAGTCCTCTGGGTAAACACCCCTCAGCTTGAAGCAGATGTGAGGCTTCTGTTTTACAATGTCTGTCACTCCCAAGACTCAATATAATAATCTGAGACTATTAAAGTGACAACTGGATTTATAGTTTGTCTCTAATCTAATGTTTCGCTCAGTCCGATATTATTTCTAGGATGTATCCATTAATAGTTGTAGTTGGCCATGCATTCGTGGAAACCTTACAGCAATTAGGCCACAAATAAATAAAAAAAGACAAATACTGTAATATATAATTATTATGTATTTACTTTTCTCTTTTATCTATGTTGGGCAGAAAACCACAGACTAAAACAAGCGTGGAGCAATCAACCCTCTGGATCTCCAAGACGCCAAAATCAGACAGTGCAATGGAGGTCTAGAAGAAATTTCTCAATCAGAGCAGGCCGTGCTATGGCTTACTCAAATGTTACGCCGTCTCCGACGTTTGTCAAGTTGTATGTGGTCTTCTAACGTAAGGTACTGCAAATCTCAGTGTTAACGTTGTGATACACTCGACTCTTCTGTGACAGCTTTTGCTCCTCTGCGCCGGAATGAACCTCACCAATTATTTAAGCAATCTACATTTCCTCTCACCTAACAAGCTGAATTCCTAATCATGCCCTCATTCCTCTGTATCCTCTCTCATCCTCCTCTGTTTCCTTTCCTCCCTCAGAGAGAGTGATCAGAAAGTGCACTCATTTGCAGAAGGAAATCTACTGCTAATTGGCACCAAACACAGAGAGCAACTGAATTACTGTAATTAAGACGAGTGCAAGCAGCTATGGGATCCACATGAAAAGATTAGTTTGAAGTGGCAGCCGACACGAAATAGAGTCGTGCCAGTCCGAAGGCTGCAGAATTGCAGAGAGAAAAAAATCGTCTGGGGTAAAAAAAGAAAGCAGCTTAAGACTGCTGCTTGAATTGAAAAAATAGGTTGAATATTAAAAAATTCAACTCACTGTCCCAGAACTGTGCCATCCATCCATACAAACTCCATCGGACGTTTTCTAAAAACATCTTCATATAGCTTGGCATTGAAGCTTTTATAGACTGCTTCATTAACTTTAAAGTCCCAGGGAATGTAGCAGAGGCGGGAACAAGTCATTGATTTGCAAGTAACAAGTCTCCGGTCCCAAGTCCTAAATTTCGAGTTATAATCAAGTCAGAATGCATTCATCGCCAAATTTAATGCCATTTCAATATTGAACATTAGCAAAGTAATTGTATTATATTAATTATGCATAATACGGCTAAGAAATGCATGGATTGAAAACATTTATATCATGCACGTCAGGAAAACATAATGATGTAGACTCATCAACGCTAGTCTGCTACTCGGTTGATAAAATTGTTTAACTATTTCCGAGCTACTTTATTCAAAAAAATATTGACGCTACCAACTCACTACTGGGAAATGTAGTTAAATCAATAAAATTGTTCCCTGTAGGCACGCCACTGCCCAACGCTGCCAACGTATAATTAATGTCCAGGTGTTAAAGTCAAAGTCGAGTCTTTTTTCTTTTTGTCGAGTCGAATCTGAAGTCATCAAACTCGAGTCTGACTCAAGTCAAAGTCATGTGACTCAAGTCCACACCTTTGGAATATAGTGTAAAGTATTCAACTGTTTGCACGGTACCAAATGTGTGTTATATTAAACATCCAGTAAAATTTAAATAAATAAAAAACAAGACTGAAATGTCGCTCAAACACCAGCTAAATTCGCTGATCAGACTAATCTGAGAACTGTCAGGTGAGCGTGGCCTAATATTCTAATACCCAGCTTGATTGGCCGCTGTCTGTCCGAGTCTCCCAGCCTTCTACGCCACTTAAGCAGAACTAAACACAACGGCACAATCCTACATGTGCGAATCTACCCAATTATGGCGTTAGCACGGCAGGCTACGCTTGCTAGCTTAGCTTTCACTTGCTAGTTAGTTTTCGCTTGCTAGGTAGCTTAGACTGTTCAAGCGGGAACGAATTGTTTTAATAAAAGCTTTGTGTGAGGGACAAGGAAATAAATGGGGAGTGAAGCGTACGCAAGCTTTCCCCAAGATTAGCCCCGCCCACTTTGCATCAAAATTCGGGCAAAGTATGTAGACATTTATAGTCACCAGCGATTCACACTTTGTGCATGCACACTGTGTCCCCATAACAACCAACATTAAACGCATTAGAAAGCGATCACACATTTAGGTTCCCTGGGGCCTTAAAAGAACCACACCAGTGTTAAAACAAGGTGACACACATCAGTCACTCCCCACAACACTGGTGAGCTTTTCAGCCTGTTTTCTGAGACTATGAGTCACGTACAGAAAGTCTTAGCAGACATGAATATTTTTATATCATGTGTTTGAAATTCTGCCAAACCCATCCTGGTCATTCTTATATACGCAGTTTTTGCATGTAGTGCCAATTTTCTGTCATCATTCATCACCTTTTTGAGGAAAAAAAACTGCATATATAAAACTGGCAAATGTCTGTGAAAAAAAAAAGAAAAAAAAAGTGTTGTAAAAAAGTAGATTAAATTCACCGTACAGTATGTTCCTATAGAAATGTGTCTGCTTGTAAAGTAGGGCTAACTGGATTTGTGTGGGTTTAATGTATGTGTGTTTGGATTGGAGGTTTGTTTTCATCTATATTTTTGGGACAGTCACAGTTACAACAGTTAAATAAATAGATGATTGTGAAGATATTCGAGTGCGGCTCATAAATGAATGCTATTACATGTCCAACTACAGCATCTTTTACTGAGAAGAATTTTTTTTGAAAAAATAAATGTTTGGAAATCTAAAATTTTCACTTTTGACACACTAATGCACAAGACAAAATTGATATAAACGTTTTTAAGGTGCTTAAGACTTTTGCACAGTACTGTATATTTTCCCCCACAAATATAACTGCCAGTCAAAAGTTTTTAAACGTCCGGAGTTTCTTATGTTTTATTACAATTTATTCACTATTTGTGCTGCAGACTTAACAAGGTACAGAATGGCAATTAAATAAGGAAACATATTAAACAAGTGTTTACTAAAGACCTTGATTTTTGTATTTTTAAGCTAACTGCTCTTAGAACCTAATTAGAGTTTTATTAAAGGCAGGTGCATTAGAGGGTAAACCAGTTAAGCTTATAGATAAAAGTCTCAGAGACAGTGATAGCACGTAGAGAAGCTCAGTTGCAAAATCGCAACAGTTGTTAAAAATAATCTATTTATATCTTATTCAAACTAAATGTGACTATAAAATACATAATCCAGCAACCCACAGTCTGAACTATGTTATAATTACATTTGTTGTGGAAAAATACTGATATTCTGACACCCTGCTCTGTTTTTTGGACCAAATTTGGCAATTTTGCAGTATTTGACTTGTGATATTTTTGTCCTCTATTTCTAACATATTTGAGATTAAGTGAGACTGTAAGACAAATATATATTGTGCGTAAGTATTTTATTGGCGTTATCAAAATCTCAGCCTTTTCCCATACGATCTAGATTGTTTCAAATAAAATAAAAGTCACAAAACATTTTTTAATGCAGTTATAACTATGCCTTACTTCCTTATTCATTTTAGAACATTTAAAATGAGCCTATTGCTTAAGATTCAACCAAAAATGTTAATATATAGTGTTCAAAAACCTGCCTGAAATATAATATATGGTGCTAGATATTCATGATGCACAGTTTCATAAGATAGAAAAACACTGCAGTAAAAGGAAACTGTACGTCTCTGCAGATGGATAAAGGCTACAATAAATGAATGAGGCTTTGCACATTTCAAATGGCCTCATCTCACTAGCGTCACGTCTTACACACGTTACACGGAACAAGATAAAATTGGACAGCAACTAGTGTAAATTTTTTACTTAAAGCAGTTGAAACAGTTATCTGCCTTGGCTGAGATGCATCTCAGACTAAGAAAAAGACAAACAAGCATACTGTATAAACTAGTCATTATTAATAATTTAAACAGTTAACTTGAGATCATGTATGTTTTCTGCAATTCCAAGTGACAAAGATTTTATGAGAAATATTATAGCAGCCACAGAAACACTGAAAATATGAGGGACTGTGTTTGTGACTCAGCCTGATATCCAATTAGTTTCGGCATAGATTTAAAAACACGCTGCTAATTACAGAGTCTATTAAATTAATCAGTCCTCGCTTCAGCGGGAGAGCTCACATCACACGCTACAGTCCTAATTACATATAGGAGTGCAATCATGACTGTGGAGGCTTAGGGGGAAAATTAAAGAAACAAATCTTGCCCCATTTAGAGAGAAGAGCTTATTAAGGACATGAAATATAAACAGCTATCAGACCCCGACTCTTTCAGCCTTGTGTAAATGTTGTGACGTTATTTGGATATCAACAATGAACGTGAGAATTTTGGAACTGCAGCTTAAACATATTAAAGGAATGAGAATAAAACCTTTATTTTGGTCTAACTGCAAAAACATCATTAGCCAAATGGCATTTTGCAACATGTGATGATGTTTTTTTTGTTTTTTAATGACCATACATTAGACATGACAGCAAGAAGAAAAACTTTGCGCAAATTATAATTATAATAAATGACTTTATTAAAGTAGTGAAAATGCTTTATTATCATTACATCAGGCTTCCATAGTAATTAATGGAAAATTGAATCAATGTGGTAGCAAAGCTTTAAAAATGTTCACAAATTAGATGTGAAATTAGTTTGCCTTATCATTAGTGAATTCGAAACAGTGAAAATAAAGAGTGTACTAGCAATATTGCTGTGTGATTTTCTCACAGGCTGAAGACTTCCGCAAATTACTTCACTTCACAGCCTTTCACCCAACGTTCCATTTTCCTGCCCTTGCAGAACGAATCCCAGGTGTCCCTGCAGGAACAAATCTCATATCATCACCTATTCTTTTTACTAACTGATTAACAGATTTGTGTCGGATTTAAAGATAGGGCTCATAAATATTGTTTTAATATGCAGGGGCAAAAGTTTGCATCCCCCATAGTATTTGAATGGAAAAAAAGGAAAATGTACATCTATTTTACAATTTATCTTCAGAAAAATAGTATTAAAATGTTAAAAATGAAACATCGGCGCATCCTGCAACAAGACCAATGAAAGGAGTTTGAAAAGAAGTCCAGCCATGACCCTCCCACTCTCTAGAACCGATCTAATGGCAGTGTATGACATGGAGGTCTATAGGGGGGCTGAATATTACAACTAAGAGGACTCAAAAGCTGTTTGGAGGATACAAGTTATTTCAGAATATTTATATCACATTCAGAAAAGGAGATGCAAACTTTTATACTGATATCATTTTGTCTTTTCACTATTAATATCTTAACATACACTATTTGACCATTTTTGTTATTTGATAATGATAATGAACGAACATCTTTGAAACCGAACACACACTAAATAACGTGTTGGTGTAAATTGCATTTTTTTTGTCCGTTTTAGGGGATGCAAACTTTTGCACTCAAGTGTATTATTTTTTATTATAATTCTTTTTTTGTACTTGACTGTAGTAGTTCAGTATTATACTGTACTCAGTCAAATCTAATAGGCAAGCATCCTTATTCTAATACATGGACCTGTGGATCGGGAAGAATGTTTCATCATTTTCCACAGTTTAACTACACACGACAGAAGTGCAAATACATGATAGTGAACACTTACCAGGCCTTCAGTCCCTCTGTCTTGACTATCATCTTTGCGCACGTAACCGAAGCTATCAGATCATCTTTTAGCAGGTCTGACAACAGATAAATTCATTCTTATAGACATCCACAGAGCACAAGTTACATATATATATATATATATATAGTTACATATAGTATAGCATAAACTCTCCCTGTATCCAAACTGATGTGTTAAGCTGTATTCCCTACAAACGGCAAAGTGCATTATGGGCATTCTATACCTTCTAGGGTGAGACTTTGATGAAAGCACTGGATATTCTCCACTATGCTTTCAGACATGGCTACAAAAGAGTCAAAAACTCCAAAATCAGAGCACTTTGTAATGAATAGGGTGCAGTTTCAGACAAACTATCTGAATATCAGGATCACCTGACATTAAGACTCACGAATGCATGAACATGCAATGTGTGTGAGCTACTGAAATCTACATTACCTGCACAGGGAACGTTGCACTGGTTCTTGCCACCCTGGGTGCCGTCATCGCACCACTTGAAACTGTTAATTTGGAAGATCCCATAGTCTTTGCCCGTTTCGCCGCTTTCCCGCACCTTATGGGTCTTCCACTTGCTTTCCCAGAAAGCCATGCACACATCTAGAAGAGTCAGAGAAGATGAAGTTAGCACAGTAATATAAACCAATGCCTCGTATTAATGTTTGTCTTACAGTATGTGTCATACAGAATCATCTTAGAGTGCAGTTACCTCTGCACAGAACTGAACCAACATCAACAACAACGAGGATGAAAATGAAACAGAACTATACCCACAGTTGCCGAGCTTGAAGCCCTCAAAGCCATCAAGCCCCTGTTCCCTGAAGATGCGAGCAACCTCACAGCGACCCAGCCTGCGACAATCGGACACGGCCAGAAACGTCAGGCTCAGCACCACGGCCAGCTTCATGATGCAGAATCTATAATTGCTACCGAGCAACATACTTCAATCCAGTGTCTCCTGTAGAAGAACATGAGGAGAGCAAGCACAGTGCAGCCATTTATAGGTGAATCTCAGGATTTGTTTTGCAATGTTGTTGTGATTTCTCAATCACGTGGGTGTTTCAGGGAGTGCGGTGGAGCAGAAAGCGGTTTGGGTTTGTAAGGAAAGACTTGCCACACTCATGGATGACAGCATAGCAGAGCTTGACTAACCTTATTAGGCGGCAAAAAGAATTGCAATGTATCATACATTTCTTTCTTTTCAGATTACACTGCTCAAGGGTTCCTCAAGGGTTCTTTGGATAGTTATGGGTTCTTAGCTTGCTAAAGTGGTTCTACTTGGAACTCTCTCTGAAAGGGAAACCCTCTGTTGTTGGGTACTACATGAAACCTTTAAGGGTGCTAGATGGAACCTTTTATTTTAATAGTGTACAAGTGAAGCAGATTACAATCCAAATTGAGGGGCTTAAAGGCCTTGCTCAGGGGCTTAACAGTGGCTCTCTGGCATTAGGGTATGTAATAATGTCAAATTGTCTAATTCAAAACCTGGTTAATCAGAAGAGCTTTAAAGAGGAAAAAAAAAATCATCCCTTTTTTTCATTTCATAAAGGGTGTCCACTATGCTGTGGTACCTTGTTGTGCAAAAAAAACTGCCCATAATGCAATAAACTGTCAGTGAAGAAAAGGGGAAAGGATGTGTTCTAACAGTGAGGCCCAACGGGCTAGAGCCTAAACTGACAAGAACGGGCAGAAAAGGGAAGTTAAAAAAATCAGCACGCATTTCTGCCTTTGCTTGTTGTTTATATGCTACACTGTATAACGATTTTGTATTATTCAAACGCCCCATGATCTCTTAGGAATCTCTTAGAATTCTTTGGCAAAACCACATGCTGATTAAAGACATGGTTTGTAATTTCAGAAGAAGAAAGTGGCATGATTACACAAGGAATTATCTTAAGTCATCGGCATAAAGTATAAATCTATTGTTTTGATTTTTTAAATTGTTTTAAACTTTGGAGTCACAAACCTTCCAATTTTATGGGAGTAAAATACAGTAATTGTTCTTACTGTTGACCTGGAAACCATTAGAGGTTTCTATTGGTTCCTGTTTGGTTTGTAATGGTTAGTAATGGTATTTTGTCTATATACTGGTTGCATTCATGGTTGTCTAAATATAATTGTCTAATATTCCATTAAGATACAACAATTCAATTTATTACACACTAAATAGGTCTTGAATCTGTAAATTAATTAAGAATTTGTTGACTCTTGGAACCTATTAAGTCCATTAGATCCTGATGAAAAATGTCTGGTGGACACCACTAGGCCAATTCCCATTAGGAAATAAAACAATATTTCAAATTATTCTTTCCAGCCAGAGCATTATCATTAAGAATCACTAATCACTAAAATATGGCAACTCAAACAGTTGTTTTTAATTTGTAATTGGGTTTAAAATGAATCAAATTGGAACAATTACTTTTATTCCTTTTGCAAACATATGAACCCAAAGCAAATTATAAGTGAGGCACAATCCAGTCCAAGCATAGAGCTTTTAATGGAGCTGATAGTGAACCAGGTGCTGCAAGAAAGTAGTCATAGTTTTTTTTTAACTAAAAAAGAGAACCGGAGTAAGTGCTAATACTCGGCATTGCTACACACACTAATCACAATCTGTCAGTTAAACCACAGATAATACAATCTTGTGAGTCAAAAAAACCTTACTGGCAACAATAATAGTAATACACAATAATAATAATAATACAGTTATATATTCTATTATTCTATTCGATGTACACTTCAATGCAACCAACACTTACAGTGTGAACTATCGTGCATGCTGGAGTAACTAAAATATTTTTGGCCCGAATTCCTTCTCCATATTTGGAATAGAAAGCAGGAACGTATTAATAACGTCTGTTTCTTTCACAATAAATATTGTTGATGGTGTTAGGTGTGGTTAGAAATTGTGGTTAGGTGTGGTTAGGAATCTGTTCATGCATTTTTTCAGTTATTGTTAATGTATTATGTTTATGAGATAAACGCTGTTACTTTGACCACAAATTGCAAGTTGTGGCACTGAATAGCTGCTTTGCTGTAAGCTACTAATGTCTATAGGCAGAATAGTGAGATGACCTCTGACCTTCCTGTGACACGTGGGTGCTTTAAGAGGTACTGATCCCATTTGCCTCACGTTGAGCCTGAATCCTAGAAAAAACAATAGTTTATCTGTGTGTAGGGGCTTTTCCACCTAAATAGTGCTGGACCTGGTGCCAGAGACGGGGCCAAGCTTCAAACTGTTTCTCAGGCAAGTCGTTATAAACCCGATGCTCTGGAACTGAGGAACCTATGACATTTGAAGCCTGAGGGTGAGGTAATGTCGTCACCTTTTTAAAAACAGCAAAAGCTGCAACACTTACGTACTTTCCATCAACAGTTTGAATACCACTGATGCAATGGATGTATCTGTTAGGGGTAAAGATCAGAGTTTATTTTTAGCTGAACATTTTTTTTATAATAAATAAAACTTTTATAATAAACTTTTTATCATTTTATTACTCATAGAATACTTTGGATGCATAAAACAGCCCTGTGCATACTGTTATTTGGGAAAATGTTTGATGAACGCAAACATAAAACGACAGAGATGAGAAAATATGATGTTCACTTAGAATATGAATTCACATACCGTCAATGGAGAGGTTCAGGCCTTTTGTGTGATTTGTGACAAATATACTGTATGTTTTATGCTTTTATTTTGTATTGTTAGGAGGAGGTGGTATTTAATGGTGGGGTGTGGTGAAATTTACCGGACGTATTGGGAGGATCTGGCAAAAAAAAAAAGTTACCACTGCTTTACATGTTTACAGTGGGGTCGTTAGCTAATGACAGCATTGGCCTGTTCATGCCCACCACCAATACCCCAATTAGTATGACGGGTGAAAGTAACTAAAAAAATAGGTTTGATAAAAATGCATGTAAAAAGTAAAAAATCGAGCTGATCAAAAAGCAAGTGAATGAAAAACAAAAAGGTTAAACAGCCGTTTCATTTGATAAATTCAAGAATGATTTGATCGGACATGAGCCGTTTATCATTTATCACCACGTTCTGTCCTTCAGCATTCATCATTCACACCACAAAACTACCGTTAACATGCACAGTAGGGTGGAGTTAACAAATATTCCGTGATAAAAAGAAAGCCGATGAAAAAGTATGTAAATTAAAAAATCAGTTGTCATTAGAAATGTCATTTGATAATCATTTATCATTCAATTGTGTCATTTTTGTTACGTCGTTTTATCATTCAAGTAAATAACGCAATAAAATGATAAAATGATGATCAAATCATACTTCGAAGGACTAATTGTTATAAACTGTGAGTTCAAAACACCACATCAGTTTACACTGTGCAGCACAACACTACGTTTTACCTGCAAAAGGCCAGAGCTCAGAGATCGAAATGCTGAACTCATGTTTCAAAATAAAATTAATTCAGCAACCAATGCATCACTGTCACCAAAATACAATTTCTCTTAATTCCATGCTTAAACCAAGACAGTCAAAAGGCTAAAGAATTGTGTCAGAGTACACTGAAATTGTGTTTTTCCTTATTTAATTTCACAATACGATGCTGTAGCAGTGATGTAAAACACAAAATACAAATAATTCAAATGCTCACAGCGCTCAGTACAACTAAATAATGTAAATGATGAACTCCCCTCCATCCAAACGCTACTGTCTATTTGGTCACAGCATCTTTCTGATATCTCCATGCTCCATATTCAGAAATTGTGCTACCTAGAACTCAGTTTCCCTTGTTGTATAAATGTGCTTGAGAACGTACAATTCATGAGTTGGGCCTGTAAACTAGTAAACTGGCCAACACGTGCTATAGGTTGCATTTATTTGCCATTACAACAACATTATATTACTGACATGCATGAAGCATGGATATACAGTACTGTGCAAAAGTCTTAGGCACCCTGAATGTTTTATCTTAGATGTTTATTTGATGTCTTCTGTATTAGTGTGTCATTAGAAAAGAGCTCATTTTTGATTTCCAAACATTGTAATTATTACAGAGAAATGTTTGTAAGTCATTAAAGAAAGTAAGATATTCAGCACTAGGGCACTTTTCAGATAAAAACAGAATCAAGGCTGTTCTGGGATTTTACCTGCAGAGACAGAAGCAAGTGAGAACCAAAGTTCTGCAGA
>JAOUQW010000024.1:2044443-2054904 GCA_028565825.1 Olivaichthys viedmensis | reverse complement strand
GTAAAGCTGCTTTGTGACAATGTCCATTGTTAAAAGCGCTATACAAATAAAATTGAATTGAATTGAATTGAATTGTATAAATATAATTGTATTTGCTCTATATATTTAATCTTTTTTATGTATATCTGTATATTAAAAACGTATGCAAAATATTTATATATTATTCTATTTAGAAGCACACATTTCACACACATACAGCATATGATAGGATATGTGTCACTGACTGTAGCCCATCCGCTTTCCGTTTTCAGCCCCCCTCTTTCCCATCCATTAATGGAAATGGACCACTAAAGGACCACCGCTGAGCAGATATTATTTGGGTGGTGGATCATTCTCACTACTGCAGTGACACTGACAAGGTAGCGTGTGTGTGTGTGTGTGTGTGTGTGTGTGTGTGTGTGTGGTGCTTTGACACAAAGTCAAAGAATTCTCTCATATCATATCGTCCAATATATATATAAAATGCTACAACCAAAAAAGACAAAAGGAGTAAGTCTTGTCTTTTCTGTAGCTTGCACTCGCTGTTGAAAGGAAGGAATGTTGAAACGTTACGTGGCAGGAAGAACATGTTATCGTTCTGTATTTATTATAGGCAAGAATTTTGAAAAGAAATGAAACTTTGTAGATGACAGGTGAAAACTGGTTGTACATGATTTTTCTATTGTGTTTTTCTTTCAGATGTTACACACACGGTTCTTATGACAGTGTCGAGAAAATGACAAAAACTGATTTTGTAGCCAACACAATTACAAAGCATTAGGTAAAACTAGGACTTAAACACCTTTTCTAACTAAGTCTATTACTAGGGACTGTGGAAAAACTGTTATAGCTCATAGACTAACGATCATCCTGCTCTCATTACGAAAAGCTTGTTATTACGAAGGGCTCAGGTGTCTGTGTTTTTTTTCCCAAACACTTCTTTTTAACACCGTAAGGTGAGAGTGTGATCATGGCCCAATGACGCACATCACCTTAACTTCATCATTTAACTTCTCCTGAGCTTTACTTTAATACATGCTGTTCATATAATCCATCACTAAACACATACATATAGACCTATAGCTAATACAGATATATAATATTGGATTTTGAAGCATATCTGAAGGTGTGACTTGAGTAAACACAAAGGACCTTCAAAGAGAAAATGATTTGGAGAGATTGTTGCTTAGCACCCGGCTCCCTTGTCGTCTTAGGTGTGGGGAAAAAAGGGTGGAACTGGGAATGGAGGGCTGAATTTAACTCGGCTTAATACACAACGTGAGATTTTCACTCGCAACAAACGTAACAAGTTGTGCTTTGCCGCGAACATGACTGAGAGAACTCGTAACAAAGTGAGGACAGATGCAAATGTCTTCGGTGATTTGACGGAAGACTTCACGACAGGTAACAAATCTGCTTTTTCTCAAGATTTAAGGATTTTGAATACAAACTAACTTGCTTTATGTCTTCACCAGATGAGGATCGGTCGAAGAGCTCGGGCTTCTGTGGGCTTCTCCTCACAGCTCTGTCTTTTCTGCTCATTTTCATGACCTTCCCAATTTCGGTATGGTTCTGCTTGAAGGTAAGAACACAACACCTATTTTTTGTTGTTGTTGGCATGTCTTAATTTGGAGAACATTTACAGAGATGACTGTAAATCTGCTGATCGTAAGCAGAGGTTCTGTTTTAGTGACCAGAAGGATGTGAGTTTAAATCCCAGGACTTCCAAAAAGCCACTGTTGGACCCTTCAGCAAGGCTCTTAACCATTGCATTATTACTCACTTGCAACTTGTTTTGGATGAAAGCCCCTACCAAATGAATGTAGTGGGGTGCAAAAGTTTGCAGACCCTTGGGACAAAATGAAGAAGACAAAGAAAATGTAGTTTATAGCAACACGACATGTCGTGTGTTAGGTTTCCCAGATGTTCCTTCATTATCACAAGTAATAAAAATGGTCAAATAGTGTTGGTTAAGATACAAATAGTAAAAAAAAATAAAAAATAAACCCAATAATATTATAAAAGGTTTAAAAGTTTGCATCTTCCTTTCCCTTTGCCTTTATAACTGCCTCCAACCGCTTGTGCATCCTTTAAGCAGCTTTTGGATCCTTTCAGTTGTAATATTCTGTGTGGATTTTGTGTAGATTAATTGTAAGGTAGTGGTAAATTTTCCTTTTTCTCATCCAGAAACCATGGGGCATGCAAACGTTTGTTCTCAACTGTAAATGTTAAAGTAAAACCTAAAACCTCTCCACTTTAAACATTGTGTTATAAAACAAAAACGTACACTACTGTGTAAGAGTTTGGAATTGCTGCTTAAAAATTTGGAGTCAATGTTTTCAATAAAGTAAAATCCCTTTTGTTACAGATACATTTGTAAGATTATTCTAATATGATGCTCGCACTGTGCAACTCCATAGATTTCAAATAATTTCCAAATCATTCAATCAGTAAGCTGTAAAAAAAAAAAAAAAAAAAATCTATCTATAGTATATATACCCTATCTGTATCTGTATTGCATTAAGAATATTTATAATAATCTTTAAGGAGAATTTACTACACATAGATAATCACAGTTGATCATTTAATCACTTATTGTTTTCCACAAATACTTGAAATACTAAATATATCTCTTAGTGACTGGTATTATTTAGATCTACATTGTATGCAAATAATAAGCGTTGAATAATGTCGTAATGTCGGGTGATTCCAAAGGTTTTAACTTTGGTGTAATTCAAGTTAATATCCTATAAACAGAAGATACTCGGATCACAAACAACATAACTGTGCAGATCATTTTGAGAATATTTTGGCTGACATTAAAATGAACTGTTATAAAAAAAAAACAATGACGCATTTATGGAGTGTTATCATTTATTCTGTAAATCCGTTTTGATTAAAAGATTGTCAAGGAATATGAGAGAGCGGTTATTTTCCGTTTAGGGCGACTCCTCGGGGGAGCAAAGGGACCTGGTGAGTTACACTTATAAATCATTAATATCAATAATGCATCATTAATGGGTTCTGTAACAGTAACATTTCTAAACTGCTTTGTTATCATTTTTGAAGGTATATTCTGGATTCTTCCATGTGTGGACACTTTTCGCAAGGTTGATCTGAGGACAGTGTCTTTCAACATTCCTCCTCAGGAGTTGAGTATCTCCAACTAATAAAGAACTTTTTCAAACTTCTTAAAAGTTTCTGCTTTACTGCCAAACACAAAAGTACCAATGACAGTGATTTCATAAGACTTAAGATTTTGAACTTTGGCCTTTGCTCCTGCTCCTCTCTACAGGTGCTGACCAAAGACTCAGTAACCATCATGGTAGATGGCGTGGTGTATTACAGAGTCTTTAATCCTACAATATCCATCACCAAAGTGGAGGATGCTAATCTGGCCACTCAGATGCTGGCACAAACCACCCTGAGGAACATGTTGGGCACCAAGAGCTTGGCCGACATCTTACGAGACCGTGAGGAGATGGCGGAACAGATGGAGGTGGGAGATCCCAAAAACATGCTGCAAAAACTTTACTCTTAATTAAGATACCCAAAAAACACTTATACTAGTAATTTTTTTGGCTGTTCTTTTTTTGGCAAAATCTTGTAGCCACACCTGTAAGTAACGTTTTTGTGACATTGTCTACACCTGTGTAGCATAACGTTAACGGTGTGCCTATTCCAGATTTACTTATCAAGGTATATGGTCATCACAGTATAGTTGAGTGCAAAAGTTTGCACACCCTTACTTGAATGATAACAAGACAAGATCTTTGGTGGTGTTAGGTTTTACAGAAGTTCCTTAATTTTCACAAGTAACAAAACTGGTCAAAAAGTGGAACAATCAAAATGATATAATGTGGACTTTTATTCCTCTTGCCTCAAAAAACTTTTTCAGGCCTCTTGCTGTTCGTTGTGGATCTTTGTGAATCTCTCTGGCAGGTTTTATTTTTATTTTTTGAACCCTTGTGTTGTCTTAAGGGTCAAAAATGACCCACCACTATGTTTCACTATGTTTTTTCTATTTCACTGTTGGTATTGGTCTCACCTGACGGTATCCCCTTTTCCAGCTCTGTGAAAGACCAACTGCTGTGATATTTAGGCTGTATGCTGTAAACGGGGTTCCAAGGGAAAACACCATTAAATGAACATGAAATTCTATCTTGTAGATAAACTGTAAAATGAAAGTACAGTACATTTTGATTTTTTTTTCCCCAGAAACCAAGGGGGATGCAAACTTTTGCACTCTATATATCATGACTAGTGTATATCTATCCATAAAAATTAGTTAACAGTTAAATGATTTGTTTCATTAACTGTATCATACACAAAATAAAATAATTCAGCTAATAACGAAGAACTTTACTAATCAAATATTCATTCCCCCATTTCCTGATTTCGTTCGACAGGAAGTGCTCTATTCTGCGTCTAAGAACTGGGGGATTAAAGTGGAGCGGGTGGAGCTGAAGGACGTCAAACTGCCTCAGACTTTACAGAGAGCCATGGCTGCTGAGGCTGAGGCCACCAGAGAGGCCCGCGCCAAGGTGAGGCTTCACGCTGCTCTCTGATTGGCTGATGACTAGGTGCCGCCCCCTGTGTGTGAGTCGGTGAGGTATAAACCCAACTTGAGAGCATCAGGCCTATGTTTTTTTCTGGGACACTTGACACATAATATGAGGTTTTAGAGGATACAGTCAACCACAGAATTATTGGCACTCTTCTGTGTGCATTTCATCATTGGTTCTGTAAGATGGGTAAAGATGCTGTAAAGAGTTACGTCCTGTACAGGTGATAGCCGCTGAAGGAGAGATGAAGGCCTCCTGCTCTCTGAAGGAGGCGGCGCAGATCATGTCCGAGTCTCCAGCCGCTCTGCAGCTGCGCTACCTGCAGACGCTGGCCGAGATCGCAACTGAGAGGAACTCCACTGTGGTCTTCCCCATTCCCATGGACCTCATCACCAGTTTCATGAAGAAGTGACTGCACACCTGCAAATCTTAACTCCTTAAAGTTCCAGATTATTATTCGGTTATTTATACTAACTCATATTATTCAGTAACTGCAGTGAAGCTAATAGGAAAAGGTGTGTAGTTACGAGAGGACCAACAGATCCTGGGAGTCTAAGAGATTTTAATTAATGTTTTAATAGACTAGTATAAACTACATTATACAAGTATAACTACAATGACCACAACTAACATACTGTAAGTATATATAAATATATGTACATAAAAACTCTTACTAGTCTGCTAATGGTTTCTTTAACTAAATCAAAGCAAAAAATAAATAATAAATAAATTTTAAAAAACGCTTAGTTACAATGATAAAAGTTTTGTACAAAAACAAAATTTTCTTAATTTTTAAAAGAAATTTTGGTTGGAATTTTTAGCACCCTCTGCTGCTTGTGGGGCAATTTGCAATTGCAATGAAAACATTGACAAGCTTTTGACAAGCCCTTCACCCGACACCCTCTATTGAAACTACACATGCCTCCTAAGTTGCCTTTTGAGGAAAAGGGTCTGACATGAGCAGTTCTGTTTCGTCAGGGGGCACGGCTAATTTACAGACCGAAAAAATGTATACAGAAGCCTGAAAATTTGCCAGATGCATTGCATGGCAATGTTGCAAACCGCTGTTCTTCTTTAAAATTGTGATTATTACAAATTACAAACTGCTCCTTTAAATTTTTACATCAGCATGGCATAATTAATATGTATAATATATGTACTGGGCTAAGATGGAAATGTATGTAACTTGTATACTAGCAAACACATAAATGTATATGTATTTAAAGTATACTGTATATGGTTATATTTGTGAAATAATGAGATGGTAAAAGGGCATACTATCTCCTTTAAGAGATAACTAGAGCACAAGAGTGGGTTGATTTTACTGAAAGATTGTCTTTGCAGATGAAAATGGAGACTTGAAAAGTGTTTTGTCAGTGCCACCATTAACCTCTTGACCTGTAACGAGAAATATTGATCTCAATGAGCGATGTATGATAAGCCTCATTAATCACATCTTCTCCAATGGATTTGGTTATTAGATAACAGTAAATATGGGTTACTGTAGTTTTAAAGTTAGCAATCCACTAGGAATGCACACACAAAGAAAAAGCGACCTCTGACTTTCCACTTAACCCTTTCAGACCTACAAAAAAAATGGACTTCCCATTTTTGCATATCTTTATCCCCATATTCAACACAACTTCAGCTAATCAGATATGTCACTCAAAAATCAATCATATACACCATAACAGAAGATATTAGTCTAGAAACTCTGATTGGCTGTGGTGCAACCTACCAGAGACAAAAGATTCCAAAATCTGTCTAAATCATCACTGTATACATCACCAACATAGATGGTGGATGAAAATTCATCTAGTGCCACTTTTTCTGCAAAACACTGCTTTCAAAATTTTCGGCAACCCCAATAATGGGTTCCCCTGCCTCTTCCTGTAACGTCTAACGAGGTTGGAGAACACTTGTAGAGGATCTTGCAGAACATTTCAAACTTTGTTCATGTGGCCCGTCCTCTTCAATACAGACCACAAGTTTTCAACACGGTTCAAATCCGGAGACTAAGATGGCCGCTGAAAAACATTGATTTTGTGTCCTTCAACCATTTCTGTGTTGATTTGGATGCATGTTTGGGGTTATCAAGTTGTTGAAAGATCCATCTACGGCTTAACTTCCTAGCAGAGGGAACCAGGTTCTGGGCTAAAATATCCTGATACTTAGTGAAATTTATGACACCATCAATCTTCACAAGAGCCCCAGCCACAAAACAGCTCCAAAGCATCAATGTTCCACCGCCATATTATACAGTGAATTTGGGGGCTTTTCCTTGTATACAGTCTCCATTTTTGGTTAAACATGCAAAGTGTGCTTGGCCAAAAAGTCAGATTTTTTTTTTCCAATTGTAGCTCCAATGACACTTGGTGAAGTTGGCACTACATTTTGTTGGTTGCTATCAGAGACTCTAAGGCAGAAGATCACAGTGAACGAGATGTAGGAGATCCATTGGAGATCAAAATGTTCATATTTGACAGGAAATTTCTACTTTCTAAAAAATGTGTTCTAACTACACAAGCACCACCCAGACTTAGCATGCTCGGATATTCTCCAATCAGCTTTATCCCTCCCCCTCAACTCCAACCCTCCTTGTCTCTGCTTTACTGCGATCCTTCCTGTTGTGTCTTAGATCTATTCAGCTCATTGGAGTGTTGTTCTCTTCACCTACTTTTCTTCTCTTCACCTCTTTTTTGTCCAGTAAGGATGGGTCTTTGGCGGCTCCTGGCTATGGTGGGCTTCTTCATGCTTTGCAGAGGTGAGAGACGAGACTGGTTATTCAGTCGGTCAGATGGTTTAGTACATCTGTAGTTTATTGACCAAAGCTTGAGTTTCTTTTGTGTTTTCACAACTTTTCATACAACTTTTCGAAGAATAAAGTGGGTATGAAACAAGAAAGCATGCTCAATCTTGAGGGTCAAAATGTTGACAGGACATTCAGTATTGCGTACAAAAAAGCACTTCTATGTGAGTTCTAATGGCATTTAAAAGGTCTAGGGAGGTCAGGGTCTATATCAGGGGTCCTCAATCTTATCCACAAAGGGTCGTTCCGGCCATATAGGGTCCACACCATTTTTCCCTTGTTTAATCAGCTGTTCTTAGTCTTCATATGATGAGGTGTGACTGATGTTTGGCTGGAAATAAAACCTGTGGAGAAGATTGGTGACCCCTGGTCTATATCCTTGCCAGGAAGATAATATTGGGAGAGGGAGATTTGTGTATACCACAATGCACTCCCCTTCTTCACTCCCACACCAGGGTACTACCCCCTGTAATCATCTTAGGCCTCGCTGAGGTCAGGCGGGAGGGGCTGAGGTCAGTATAGGAACATGCAGAGCGACAAGTTAGATGATCAGCTTTTTATAGCCACATGATCCGATTGTACCTCTTACATGGATGCTAATTACCGAGCTTAGATCATCGCTAAAACCTGCGGTTTGCAGCACAGCACCCAAGTGCTAGGATTGCTCATTCCCTTCAAAACAGTAGCGAGGAGAATGATCAGGTCTGAGCACAAGCAGATGTGACGTGAGGTTACGGCAGGACATGGGTGGCATTAAAGATAATCTTTGTCAAAAGGCAGAGATAAAGGGGTTAGGTTGAAAACTGGGTCGTGTAGCAGAACCTTGGCTTACGACATTGTGGATCGATTGGCTAAACTGGACAAACAATGAAATGGACCTAGAAGAAGAGAGAAAGAAAAACACCTGTGGCCTGGTTAGATAATGCGGTTAAACCTGTGAAACTAATCTTGTGGATTAAAGGAAGACAGAAATAAAACTGTTGCATCCACTTTATTCATGAAATATTAAAGCCACAATCATTTGGTTATTGCTAGTTTTGGTCTAGTTAACAAAAAACTACATACATTTTTGTCAAGTTTGAAAAATAACAAAATATTTTAGTCGATTAAAAAAAAAAAAAAATCCTGAATAGGAGAATTTAAAGTTTGTAAATGAGTAATTGTATTAAATTTCTGTTTTAATTCCGTCTTAAAGCCCAGTGCCAGATCGCTTTACTTTGCCAGCAGTGGCTTTACAAAGCCTTTCTCTGGGTCTGATGTGTGTTGGCTAAATAAAGGTTCTGCAGCTTCAGGAGCACATTTACAACATTGCATAAACTTGATAAAAGTAAATAAACCCGCCCACTTTGAGTGAGGTGGGGTGTCATCAGTTGTGCTAGTTCTAGCTAGCATTATATTAGACAACCAAAAAAGCAGAATGTGTTTTTTGTCTAGAGGGATAGAACCATTTATAACACAGGAACTGAATCTGAAATGGTTCCCTTCTCCCTATGCAGTGCACTACATGTGGCTTGAAATAATGGCTTTTACGTACTTTACAGTGCACTTGATCTCAAATAGGGAGCCATTTCGGATTAACCACAGTAGTTATCTTTAAACTTTTAGCCAGTGACGAGCTGCACCCACATCTTAAAACAACGAGAAGAAATTGTTTAATAAGACAAAGGAGATTTACAAAAGCATAATTGTTGCTTTAATGCATAAGAAGGTAAACCTATAAACAGGAATTGATTGTGGGTTTTATGGAAATACTGTAAGATAAACCCATAATTAGGGATCGACCTGTTTATAGCTACTTAACGACTCTGCAATTACACCTTAAATGTAAAGAAGTCAAGGTCAAAGCAAACACACGTCTCTGTCACACCCACAATTTATTGTCCACTCTCTTCCCAGGCCAAGAGAGCCAGTGTGACAACTTCTCCGATGTGGACTTCCACGAGACGTTCATCGGAACCAACCTGTACGTGCGTCTGCTCCTGTACACGCGCGCCAACCTGCACTGTGGCCGGGAGCTTCCCCACCACAACTTCACCAAGGTGCCGCTGTTCGACTTGACCCGACCCACCACCTTCGTCATCCATGGCTACCGACCCACCGGCGCGCCGCCCATCTGGATCGACCGCATCACACGGCTGCTGGCAGCGCAGGCAGACATGAACGTCCTGGTGGTGGACTGGAACCGTGGCGCTGCCAACCTCAACTACTTCACCGCCGTGGCGAACACACGCCGCACTGCTGCCAACATCACCGCCTTCATACAGAGGATGACGGTGAGTTACAGGAGGCTCCAAAATCTGAGTCCACTATCGAGAACCATTTTTATTTCATGATGTATGAAAAAAGAATTTCTGAATTTCATTCAGTTGATTATAAACAATTCAAGAATATTATTTAAAACTGAGACAAACCATTTTTTATGTTTAAGAAATAATCGAATAAAATTAAGCATGAAATGTTGTATAAAATATATCCTGTTTGCACACCATGCGCTTCATTTTTAAAATAACTACAGTATAAACAGTATTTCATTCAACTGGCAATTCACGCTTCGATAAAAAAGTTCAATCTAGCCCTCTAAAACGTTCTTCGGTTTGTCCCTCTGGCAGAACCCTTAGAGGTTATATGTAAAACCCTATAAAAAAGAAATCCTTTAGGAACCCTTAACTGTCCAAAGAACCTTTGAAGAACCCTTTTTTCTAAGAGTGTACAAACACGCTTAACAGTGTTAATTGGTTTCTCTTCAAACAATCGTTTAGTGGAAAAAAAGAAGACAATTTACACAATTTTCCCTTCACCCCAAATGTAGACGTTTGGTGTCTGAAGTTTGCTTCTCTAGTTTTGCACTGGGGCTACAACGCTAATATAGCCAACCAGTATTGGAAGTCTATCTCACCCAAAATATTTTTCTTTCCATAATATATATATATATATATACACATACACACCAGTCAAAAGTTTGGACACACCTGTTTTCTTCAGTTTTATTATTTACTACTATTTTAGCATAATAATAAAGACTTTATGAACACAGTGACCAAGAAAAGTGTTCAACAAATCCAAAACTAGTTTCTATGTGAAATAGTTAATAGTGTTCCTGATGAAGCT
>JAOUQW010000024.1:1981428-1994971 GCA_028565825.1 Olivaichthys viedmensis | reverse complement strand
ACTATTTCACATAGAAACTAGTTTTGGATTTGTTGAACACTTTTCTTGGTCACTGCATAATTCCAGATGTGTTATTTTATAGTGTTAATGTCTTCATTATTATTCTAAACTAGTAAAAAAATGTAGAAGGGGTGTACAAACTTTTGGTAGTGTAGGTATAAAACTTGACTGTAGAGGAGATCTCACAGGAACCAGTGTTTAAGTCAACAGGTGGCAATTAAACACAGTCTCCTGTCTGTTTGAGGGGGTGTTGTGCGGTGAAGTGTGTGTGTGTGTGTGTGTGTGTGTGTGTGTGGTATTTCAGAAGCTGTGACTCAGTCCGCAGATGGTCCGATCCAGGATGTTCACGTCCCACCTCTTAATCACAGGATTTAAAAGACACCTGTGCACATACTTGGCAACCTCGCTCCTGATTTTCGGCGCCTTCGCTGTTGTGTGGTCGTTAAACTCACTCATATTTCTCCTATTTCAGAAAGAATTTTTAAAACGTTGTTTTCTATTTATTATCAGCCAGCTAACGACAACTGATCAACAGAAGAAAAAAAAGAAAGAAAAAAGAACTACGCTCAATATCAAAGTCACTCGCTTAGATGGATGCTGTATCTCCAATGCGTTTCTTTACTCTGCCAGACGTGGCCCCGCCCTTTGACAACAGCAGCATTTGAGATCCTTTGAGGCTGACGGAGGTTACATATTGCCAATGATCTTGTCTTTAGAACACTTAGGGGTTTTTCTGTTGTCCCTCTAGGGGGAACCCTACAACTGAGTGTTTCTAAGTAGAACCCTTTTAGGAAGCTAAGAACTCTTAGCCATCCAAAAGACCCCCAAAGAACCTTTGAAGGGTTCTTTTTCCCCCCCTCAGTGTGTAGCATCTCTCAATCATGTTGTAATAAAGTGTCATCAATGGGCGTGGCCAGAAATGACTGTCAGGGGGCGTGGCCATGCTGCTAACCTTTCACTCAATGTTATGATTGCAAAATTGTTCAATTGACGAGATGTTTGAGGAGTTATTTATTCCACTCCTAGAAACTAAGAAGAGGAGCACTCAAGGCGCGCGTGTGTGTGTGTGTGTGCTCCAGAGAGCCTCTCCGTGCCGCAAACAAGCACAGCTAATCTGCCTTCTCATCTAAAGCCGTCCGACATACTCAATTAGAGCTACCCAGAGCTGCGGGCCGGCTACATGAGAACTCCTTCAGTGAGAGAGAGAGAGAGAGAGAGAGAGAGAGAGAGAGAGGACAGAGCGACAGAGAGAGAGAGAGAGAGAGAGAGAGAGAGAGAGGACAGAGCAGAGAGAGAGAGGACAGAGAGAGAGAGAGAGAGAGAGAGAGAGAGGACAGAGAGAAAGAGAGGACACAGAGAGAGAGGGGGAGAGACAGAGAGGACACGGAGAGAGAGGGAGCGAGAGAGATAGAGGAGATGATGATGGGTTAATGTGCAGTAAGTCAGCATGAGCAGGATTGGATCTCAGCGCTCAGTACAGGTGTAAACGAGGGTCACATGGGTCTCAGAGCTGCATCGTGATGCGGTCACTCAACTCGAAGCGTCCTAAACGGAAAATACGTCATCGTTCCTTCTTCGTCTCCTCTCTCATTCGTTTACAGGTTGCGGTTTCAGTCTAAACATTTGGAACAGCCCGTACAGGTACATGAACAAAGGTTCGCGGGACATTTTGTCTAGAACATGCAGCGAGAGACTGACGTAGTAAATGTGCGTGGCGCCCTTTGACCCTCCAGCGGAAGTGATGCAAGTAGTCACGAAATCCGAACACGAGTGGCTGACCGCTTGTGATCCGTAAGAGACATGTAAGCATGTGAACTGTGTATTCTAGGATTCATCTATTCAGGAAAACGTTGGAGAGATGGCATGGGACCCTCAGGAATTATTATGAGTCACGAGTACACACCAAAATAATGCCCATTAAATAGCAGTACTGCTTTTTGGGAATAGGTGTGCATCATGCTGAAGTAACCGTTCAGTCAGGCAGCTCAAATACCCCACATGAAAACTTTCCCCCCATCACAGTCAAGCCACATTCATGTGCGATTTCAAATCGGATTTCATGGGTTTCTTTTTCTTTATTCAGCGAGCAGAGCTTCTTGACGCCAGAAATTTGCGACAACAAGAACATGGACGAAAACCAAGCATGAAAGCAGGTCCAGTGGAGAACCTCGTCTAACCCTAGTTCCAGCGAGAACACAGTAAAAACATGGCACACGCCACAGTCTTTGGTTTCTGTCGCAGCTGTCTGCCTTTATATAAAAATAAAAAAACTAATCCACTTCCAAATCTCCAGCGCGCACTACTCAGCGTACACACGCCTGTGTTGTTACTATAACAACCAACGTGGATATGCAAGCAAACAAACCCGATTCACTTTTTTGTAGTTTGCAATGTGGACACTTCAGTCTGAGAATCAAATATAAGAAATAAATCAGATTTATTTACGTATTTAGAAGATATTAAATAATATAAAGAATAATCTCTACACTGTTTAAAAAAAACACACACACTATTACTAATTAAATTTTCTCCATCATGATGATTGCTTAAACTTTTACGATATCAGTTTACAATATTATCATAATATTGTATTAAAAAATTACAATATATTTAAGGATAAACAAGCCTTAGTGCTCTACATTTGTTGTTTGTAAATAAATATACATTAAATAAAATTAATGAATAAATACATTTAAAGAAAGAAACTAGGACAGCCTTAATCTTGAAAACACTGCCCCAAAATTAACGTTGCCTACCTAGGCACCCTCCTGCCAAATAGAATGCAGGGGTAATGCCTAAGTAATACCCTTTTTATCACGATTTACAAAAATCCACATATTGTTTTAAAAATTATAATATTATTAAAGATAAACAAAATCATATGGTTCTAAAAAATCCTAATAAAAAAGAAAACAAAAAGTACAAAACTGCAAATAAATAACCAGGTTAAATAACATAAGTATAGCAATAAAAATACATAAATAAGAAGTGAAATCACAACTGTTTCTTTCAGGACACCCTCAAAAATAAGCCGCTAAAATGCTGGTCAGGTTTCTAATAGAGAAGCAAACCACACTATCAGAGGTTTAAAAAAAACAGTGCAAAACCTGCTAATTAGGACACAACTGTAAACACAAGAGCAAAACCCAAATGGTTTAGACGTCTGTTATTGGTAATGGTGATTTATTTATTTTTTTATTAAATAAAATACATTTTTCCTACATATTTCTTATATATGAAGTCTGTAAAACCGGATAAATAAAACCATAAAAAATGAGTAAATTATAATATATTTTAAAACAAATATACCTAAAAAATAAAATAAAAAAAAGTTTAAATAATTAAAATTCATAAAATTATAAATCTCTTTTTTGTGCATTTGTATTAAAATACATCAAAATACCTTTGAAATGAAATAATTATTAAATAATTATCTCAAAAAAGTGGCTGAGACATTTTTCTTTTCAAACAAAATATCCTTACAAAAAAAAAAAGATGCTCTACCAAATGGTGGAAAAGATATTTTGCCATTTCCATGACAACCAGAGTTTATAATAAAGCTAATTATCAACTATTTCTAATTTTATTTTCTCTCAATTACCTCCTGCTGAAGGCTTTACGTTCCTCTGCCGAACAGGACAGAAAAAAAAAAAAAAAACCCTGTATAAATAAACTGCACTTCCACGAGCTTGACCTGTCAGGGTTCATATATTTATAACTCATATACAACTCATTTATAACACACGGCCACATTAGATAACTCTGTGCTAATGCGTCTGAGCAGATTTAGTGCCGTGAATGTAAACCAAAGGTCACATGTGAACAACATTACAGCTGATCACTTAAATAAAACGACCCCCAGAGATATGAACCAGTCCAGAAAGGAAGTGTGAAATGAATCACTGCGACAGTCATAAGCCTCTGCTCTTTTCCGTTACGGCCCTGCACATCAGCATGCGTTACAGCCTGCTTTAGTCCACGTCAGCGCTGGAGTCGGGCGCAAACTGTCCACTGAGCTTGTGCCAAGAATAACTTACAGGATATACGGCAAAATTCAACATGCACAATATTGTTCTTGTAGACACTTCAAAAATACGAGCGTGCTATTTGGCAGGAGGGTGCCTGGGACGTCGGCAACATTTTTGGACAGTGTTTGTAATCCTGAGATTTAGGGCATTTTCCAGACCCGAGGCCGCTTGCATTGAGCGTTCGGATGCGCCGAGTTCATGGGTGAAAGTGACCCACCTCCTGGGGTCGGGCGTCCAATAACGTGATTGGTTCAACTTTTCGTGTTACTTCCTGTTTTGAGTTTTACAACGGTGGGAAAAGGAATATTGTGGCCGCTGAGGAGACGAAATGTCTTCCTGATATATATGGAGCGCATAAAAATAAATAAATAAATAAAACACACACTGATTTATTTTTGTGTATGCACAAGCAGCTTGGACTGAAAGGCTTCACCTTGGACCGTGGATCAGTATTGAACAGCAGTAAAGCAACACTAATTCAATATTCGTTCAGTAAATGAGCATTAATAACAACTATGAAGAAGAGACGTAGATCTGTGTGTCCTATTTTGCAAAAACTTGGCTCACAGCAGAAATGACGTATAAAATTGTGTAACTGTGTAAAATTGCGATAACGACAGACAAGCCCGGGGTGCGAACTCGAGTGTTCAGGCCAAGTGTAAAAACTATAATAAATGCAGAAATCCGGAAAATGCTGGATTGGATAGCAGAAGAAAAAAATAAACAAACGAATCCGATCCTGCAACAAATCTCGGCTTATACAGGGACGTTTGATTTATTTTCTCCTGGTAAAGTCGTTGTTTTTTTTTAAACTGCCATGAATGAGTATTATACTGAAATTTCTTTTCTTTTAAAATTGTCTAATTTTGCACACATTTGCACTGTGATACTTACGTTTTATTTACTTATTTGAATAAAAAATAAAGAGGAACCTGTGGTTGTGTGGAAGTCATGCTGATGGCTGTGTATTTCTTCCTGTAGTGTTGTCGAGTGTTTGAGCAGTTTGAGTCATCGCTCGTTTTAGATGGCCATCTTAAGTGAAGTTTAATTTAAAAATCGCTCATTTTATAGCTTAGCAGTTAAAAATAAATAAAATAAATTATATCTATACACACATATACACACACATCGGATCGGTATCGGAAATAAAAAAGTGGTATCTCTAATAAAAAACGCCTCAGGGCTGTTCCACTTGGAAGTTAAAATGTTACATATTTGTATATACACTATATATCTGTACAGCGCATTTAAAACCACTGACTCAGAACTATAAGGTTTGTTTATCCATAATTGTGGGTTTTTCAATACAATATTGTGATGATAACGTAAACCGTGATAAAAGGTTAGGCAAGTATCGTGATGTATAAATTTTATATATCGGCACATGCCTCGGTAGAATAACAGTAACTGACATTTCTTTGACGAATGGTCAACACGTAAATTATACAGAAAAGGGGACCAAAAACTGATCCCTGTGGAACGCCTCGAGCAAAATTATATAGAAATTGGTTTAAGTTACGTTTCTTGACGAACGTCTTTGTATTAAAAACAAAAACAAAGGTGCAGTAGTTAAGTTCTCCATGACACACCTTTTTTAAAGGACATCTGATATTGGAGATTCGGGACAAATGCCTTTTAAAGGATTTCTTTTTGGCCGTATTTAAATGCAGAATTGCACGTATCCTTTTCAATAAAGGCAAACCTATAATTAATGACTACCGTTTTTACTGATTTGCTTTTTTTTTCTCTCAAAAAAACGTAAATTGTAAACATGACGTGAAAATTGAGTATGGGCACGAGCCTAGCGTCCACACTGAGGTACTCACGGTTCGGCTGAAGAATCGCGGAGGCTCCCTGTAGAACAAGCGACGGAGAGCCTTGAGCCTGAAACGCACGGCACACACCAGTGCCTGCCTGAGTGCCAGAGCCCAGGCCTTACCCCCCTCCATTACTGCACTTCAGCTTGCGAGCCCAAGTGTGTGTGTGTGCGAGTTAGAGAGTGTGTCCCTGGTATTCACATGCCCAGCACGGAGTGACTAAAGGGGGAAACCCGGACGAGGGGTGTGTTTAATCCAGAGTGCAAGATTTCCCTTCCAAAGTCCCCTTTAGAGGAAGCTGGAGATCCCCACGTTCTCACTCAGCTGACACACACACACACACACACACACTCATTTCAGGACGGAGTGCTACAGCTGAAGATTAAAAGCACCTGTTGCGCAGAGCCAAGCACCGCCAGGCTGGAACTACTCCCTTCATAGCACGCGTTAAGCCAAAGACGGGCTTGTGATGCACGGATCAAAATGCCGCATGCTGAAATCGGAGCACTTCCTCTGCCTTCATGCCAGTTCATTAACCTCACAAAGCCTGTCGGGAATAACAGGAGGTAGCACTATTGGTGTCAGGTTTGCCTAAAGGGAACGCAAAAGCCTCCTCTAACCCCCCCACTTTCCAACCTCATGGTCTCAATCAGCTGCGTGCGTGGAATTCTGGGAGTCGAATTTAGGAAGCTGGTTGCGCAACACAATTTAACAGTTCGAGCGGTTGGCCTTGGAGAGCAGCACATCCACATCCACCGTGTTTTTGTTTTTTTACTCGCATAGCAACAGGCCTGTCACAATTATGAAATAACCGCCTAAATCGCAATAGTTTGAGCTGATCACGATTTATTTCGGATGATTATGATGAACCGTTAGATTTCATTTTTATACAAATATAAGTACACGAGGCTCATTCGCAAATGTTTTCATTTAGAAACACTTAATGCTTTACGCCATACGTGGCATTTTCATGCGCATGTGGGCGGCAGGTTGAATATTCGAATATTTTTCAAATAGTGCCTTAACAATTTTGCATCGTAAATTTGCCTGAAACGTTCATCCCTAATTTATATATGATGCAGGTGTGGACAAGGGGTCTGGGTTTCGGATGTGTGTGTGTGTGTGTGTGAGAGAGAGAGTGTGAGAGGGTTACGTAAACGCAGTGGAACAGCTGTAAGGCCTCCCGGACTCCAGTTACGCGTATTGGTGAAGGTCAGTGTGTACAAAGGGGTCGACATGTTTTCACTCGCTGACAAGTACAATGGCCCAAACTGACACGGAAGTATGGATCAGACATTCGAACACTGCGCACCGTGTCCCCACGTCCAGACACACGTCAGACAGATGCTCGCATTTTGGAACATATAAAGACACGGGCTAAACAAATGTACAAGCGATAATTTGCTTTTAAATTCAATTTCGACTTTGGATCATTACGTTTTTATTCAAACGTATAAAAAGCTAAATAAATTGTTACGGTTATATAAATCATAAACGTATGTAATTTATATATATTTATGTATATAAATTACATAATTCATTATATCGTAACTTATATATGATAGAAACATAAAAAATAGAATTAAATATGCGGTTGAGGAGCAAAAGTTTGCACCCCCTGGTTTCTGGGTCGGAAAAAATTAAATAAAATAAAATTTTAAAAAATTTAATAAAATACCCACAGTACCACTATTTTACAATTTATTTATAAAGCCGAAGAATTCCAAGAAGTTAAAAAAAACGTGTGTAGTATGTGTGTGTATCCTGCAACCAGACAACAATCCAAAACCAGGCAAAAATCAACAGAAAAATTGTATGAAAAGCAGCAAACGTAAAAAAAAAAAGTCAACTATATTTGTTATAATGCAGGAACATCTGTGAATCCTAAATAACTAAATGCCTCCTCGATCCTACATTCTTCAGCTCGTGACCTGGAAATGAATCAAAAGTCCACCATCTTTAAAGGATGTATTCGTTCTTAAATGCGTTCAGAGGAATCAGGACGTGATGAAAACAAAGTCCAGTAAAATGATGAGATAATAAGAACAAAAATTACAAATAAGATGTTCTTACTGACGTTAATTCAGTGCATGGTCACAGCTGGGCATCAATAAGTGACGCTTCAGTGAGTAAGAGCGACTCATTTGGAAAATACGTTTGGTGCTGATTCCTCTCTCCTCATTTCCTTTCCTCCTGTCCTCAGGAGGAGGAGGAACTAAAGCATAAGGAAGGAAAGCAAGAAAAGGAAACGAGGAGGTGCTATTAAAGAAATGGAAAGCAGCCATCCCACGAGTTCCTTACTTTTCAGATTAAGGTTCACATTTCTACTATAATCTCACGTCTGCTTTATTTGTCAGAGAGAACTGAACTGAACCCGATACGTTCCACATGAAACGATTTTTATATGGCGCTATGAGAGGGAGAGGCGTGATTTATTCCCACATTTCCGAGTCGAGGACAGGGAGATCGATTAATCTAATCAATTATAAGTGAGCTCGCCTCATCACATGGTATAATCTCTGCCTCCAGCGTGGCTCTCTCTGGAACATTCCCCCTGATGGAAAGATTCTGAATCATAACTTTGTATCTAAAAATAGCCACAAAAAGGGAGTGGAGGTATAAAAAAAACCTCTCAATTCAGGTCACAGTCTGGATGTTTCTGTGTTCTCAGCGTTTTCACTGTGTGAGGGGGAAAAAGAATAGAAACAATCAAACCCATGACATGGTTCTTAAAACAGAACGACCATTGAGCTGCGCTGGGTTATTTTTGCATGTTTCTGCTTCACTGTGTAGGACGAAACAGAAAATCTGCTTCCTCACACCCATGTGCATGACCTTGTAAATTTAAAGGCAGGGACACACAGAGAGGGAGAGAGGGACGCGTCAGATGTATGACTCATGAGAAAAAAAAAAGCTTCTTTACTATCAGTACTGGGAGGAGCGGACTGTCTCTCAGATGCCACATAAATAAAAGATGGAGAAAGATGATGCTGCTGCTGTCAAAGTATCTGACTACTATACAGCTTGAGGATTGATCGATAGACTATAGGGGTGTGTATCTCTCCTTCTGAGATGATGTAATGTGCATCTTGATACGTGATCAACAGTCTGATGTATGAAAGATGCATTTAAAGCTGCCACCAATTCAATATGATACGATTCAGAGCTGTTTCAATGTGATTCATTACTGTCCAAAACACTGTTAAAGCTCATTTTCTGTTCCTCACTCACTGAGACTGCCAGGTACAGAGGCCACGCCTCCTTCACTGGAACTGCCAGGTACAGAGGCCACGCCTCCTTCACTGGAACTGACAGGTACAGAGGCCACGCCTCCTTCACTGGAACTGACAGGTACATAAGCCACGTCTCCTTCACTGGAACTGACAGATACAGAGGCCACGCCTCCTTCACGGGAACTGACAGGTACAGAGGCCATGCCTCTTTCACTGGAACTGACAGGTACAGAGGCCACGCCTCCTTTGCTGGAACTGACTCTTTCACTGGGACTGAAGAACAGAAGCCCTGCATTTTGCACCATGATTCTCCAGGCACAACATTTCATCCACTGTATTTGCGTATATGGATGTGATGACAAAATATCTGTGACTTGTGTCAGCTCTGTAATGACTCTGAACCCACATACACCGGTAGTTATAGTAAGTTATGTTTATCTGCATGTGTGTGAGGAAGCTTACGGAGGGTTGTCGCACTTCCTCTGCCTGAATCGAGCTCCGGTACCACAGGTTCGGCTGCACATGCTCCACTGGCTCCATGAGCTCCAGTCTCCATCCACATGCTGAGGGATCGGGGTTTTACTGACACACTCACCAGCCCTGCACCACTAACACACACACATACACACACACACACACACACACACACGAGTAGAAACACTGTTATTACCAACATCAGTAAAAGTAGAATTGTTCTGAGTATATTACCATATTGGCATATATCAGGGGTGCTCAAACGTTTTGCATACAGGAACCCCTTCTAGTGTAAAAAACATTTCACAGGCCACTTTATGATCACAGCTGAGATTAATTTTATGAGTGCAATGCAACTATTCAAATATTAGCTATTAGTCAGATAAATTATATTAACACCAGTCTGTATCAACGCACTTCACGAGCTAACTAGCTCATTATACATTTGAGTTACATTATGTTAAGTACTACTTAGCCTATGTTTTTATTAAAGAAATCATGTCCAGGTCATTTTGATGTTCCCTTCATGATTTTTACACACCTGCCATTGAGAAGAGCTGCTGGGGCTCCATTTCCATCAATTTTGTTTATATTTGTTAATAATTGAGATGAAGATAAGACACACGGTGTATTTTAAAATACATTTTTACATATTGCTATAAAATCTAAAGACATGGTCCGGGTCAATGACAACACGAGTACTAAAAACTTTAGCATCCAGGTTCGTTACCTTATCAGCGCCGCACTCTGTGCCGTCCAGAGGTGGATCCAGTTTGGTCTTACAGGAAGTGTCTCCTTCCACCAGACACCACAGGCCTGCACACATCAGGTGCTGAAATCACACAACCACCTGGGTTAGCTTAGCATAGCTTTCATAGCTATTTCATAGTTAATACCATACCGATACAGATCCGTTGCCAAGCTCCTGTCAATGGAATGCAGAGCATTTAAACAGCAGGTGTGTGGGAAAGAGCTCACGTTCAGTACGTTTTCCTCGCCTGAGGCGCCTCCTGAACATCACTCCGGCATTTAATCTGTTAACCAGGGTGACAAACCTGATACTTATTGAACCATGGCTTGAAGAACCAAGTAACCTAATTGGGCCTCACTCACATTAGAAGGCGAAAAACTCGCTGATGTCGGCCAGAGTTTGACACTTTGGACTGTCACTTTTGGGCTGCACTGTCCAGCTTTTTGAGGTTCTGATAAGAAATGGTAGTAGCAAAAACGTTGCCGTGTTACCTTTGTCCAAAATATACAATATCTTTTAATATTGTTTTTCTTTTGTTTTAAACAGCATGATTTTATGAGTAGATATTATTAAACAAACATATGGATTCCCACTTTAAAATGAGCTAGCTAGCTATGTTCCCCTCACAAACAATGTAGTTGTATTCAATTCCTGCCCGCTAGCTGAGTCTCCCCTATTGCACGACTGCTTTTAATTTAGAAGGGTGAGGGCTAACATTTGTTTCCTCAGACGTACGCAAAGCCACCGCATCTCTCCGAACTGCAGCTCATGCAATGAGATAGTTAAACTCACTAACTGCTTCCTTCTATATACATGAGCTAACAGAAGAGACGAGAGAACGTATCTCTGACTATTCACTCCTCCAGTCTCATAAAGCTGTCAGCAGGACAGATCCAGAGATTTACATCCCGTACTCTTCCTCCGGACAGAAGAATGAAGGTAAGGAATGAAAGGAGTGTGGATCCAATGGCCCCGGGGCTCTTTTCTTTCTTTTTTTGCTTTACACAATCTTATGAATGTTGTTAAATACACTTTCTCAAGAAGACTGATCATCTGTACATTTTTAGAAGAAAGGGTTCCTCAAAGGTTCTTTGGATAGTTGAGGGTTCTTAGCTTCCTAAAGGGGTTGTACTTGGAACCCTCTATGAAACTGAAACCCTCTGTTGTAGAGTTTTACATAGAACCTTTAAAGGTTCTCCCAGCGGACTGCTTAATCCAGGGATGCTTAAATTGCTAACAATGAAGAAGGGGAGCTGTTAGCATGATCTCATTTTATCAATACATGTAATTAGATTTTACACATTATTGGGAAGATTGGCATTTTTGGCCAAAGCATTTCTCTCACAAGGTTCTTGGTCCCTACTAATGGTCGTTTGGTACTCAGCTCTCAGCTCACACAACAGCATGCTAGGAAGGCTGGTTTAATGTCTTTAAAATGGCATTATCACAGAAGTTTAGAGGCAGAGGAGGAAGGTAAGTAAGAGTTACCACTCTTTTTCTCTTCATCTCCTGAAGATTTGGGGCTGCAGTTGAGTGTTCAGTCAACTTGGTATAAATAATGTTAATAGTATACAGTATATACTGTATATAGCAACTGAAACATGACAGCTGCGCAAGCTGGGGAACCTAGCTGTGGCCAGATCCATAGGCAGCTAGATGTAAATGCACAGTCCCTTTATTTGGACGAATGGTTTCCATAGGAGGGGTTGGTGTCCATAACAGGGGTCTTATCACAAGCACAAGCACCTCCATTCCTCCAAGTGTACCATAGTATGGAGGTAAATCCACACTCGTAAATCCAAAAATACAGGCAGAAGACAGCAGAACAACACGTGGAGAAACTGGAAATACAGGAAAACACTGGGAAACCAAGGAACTAGGCAACTTTAATTGTTTTATATAACATACAAGACTTTACGAACTACAAAATTATACACAGAGCAATGGGTGCAAGGGATGTCAGAACAAATGTCTCTGTTTACACTGAATACTATTAGAATTTTTAATATCTATGTATTCAAAGGCTGTCATGGTCGGCGAGCCGTGGGACCGATCAGCCAGCGGCGCGTGCCGGTTGCCTAGGCAACCGCCACCTAGGACACGAGCATGTGTGTGTTGAGCTCCGCCCTGTCTTGTCCCGTTAATTGTCCCCAGCTGTTCCTTGTTTGTGAACCCATAAATATTCCTTGTGTGTCTGTCTTCAGTGTCGATGATTGTGTGTCATGTTGGATGTTGCGTGTAGTGTTTGTAGTGTGAATTAACGTGTAAATAAATGTCCGTCATGTTGCTCAGCGGCTGTGCGTTTGTGTCCTGCATTCCGCCACATTGTGACAAAGGCAAAAATAAATAAATCCACATCCGACATTTTAAGATTCTATGTTCTACTTTTAGTCGTCCAACGTAAGTCTATTGAAACACTTTTTGGTCAAATGACGCTTGCTGCTTGATGTAGGAAAAAGGCTTTGAATAAAGTCATGTAATTAATGGCATACCTTACTTTCATGTTTTTAAATTATGTATACATTTTTTATTGCGCTGCTACTGGTAATGACTATTCTGTCTTTTATTATTCGAATGCATTAATCAAATACAAAGGAATCAAAAGTACTAATGATTAAATTGCAATTTGTTTATCTCATTCTTGGTATTGAGAAAATATATGTAAACAGGGAGGCCTCTATGAAACCTATTAATGATATACTGTAACATTGTTGGCAAATCTATTTACTGAATTTGTTGGAACACCTGTAATGTATTTTTAAGGTCAGGTCATGTAATGCACCCCCCACTTATGTGTCACTACCTGTCACACCGTATGATCATGTTTGACCCTGGTCTCGCTGATTCCAGCTGGTATTTATCATTAACACCATAATGGTTTCCCTCAAATTAGCCTTTTGCAACTCCAAAATAAGTTTTAATTAACTTTATAGTTCTATGTCCACTCTCCTCCCACCTCCCCATGCGTTGATGACATTTTCCTTAAAGTAGAAAAACACCTCCAAGGTGGAATTAAGCTTCTATGACTTAACTTGTTTTGCCTTCCTCATCACTCTCAACTTTGCTGTCAGACAAAAAGTCCTTGTCCTGATTTACGTACCATGTTTTGTGTTTTATGTGAAACATAACTGCCTTATTACTTCCAAGATGTTATAATCTCACGATCGGGTGGCACCCAGAAGAGGATGGGTTCCCTCTTGAGTCTGGTACCTCTCAAGGTTTCTTCCTCATGTCATCTCA
>JAOUQW010000024.1:1965192-1981328 GCA_028565825.1 Olivaichthys viedmensis | reverse complement strand
ATGCGTCGAACTTTGAGGCAGATGGGCTACAAAGGGAGGCCCTACCCAGTATTAGTATATTAGCACCTAATAAAGTGCTCGGTGAGTGTACATTTCTTGCTAGGGAACTCAGACTTTTGGCCTCAAATGTACCGTCTTTGAATCCTGCTTTGAACCTCATGAAAGGACAGTCAGAACGCGGATGTACGTAGCTCGAGTGTATCGACGCTGCTGTTACGCATACCGGTTGTGCAGGGGCTAATTGACAAGATCAGAGACTGTCTCATTGACAGGCGCGCTCGTTTCCCAGAACTGTCTCATGTCGAGTGCCTTCATGAAGATGAAAGAAGATGAAAGAACGTCCAAACAGACGGTCGTGAGTGGTTCTTGAACATGCAGACCGCTGGTTTTAAGTGCAAGTTTGTCTGTAGCATGTGGGTTTTTGTGAAAAGCTTTTTAGTGCTTTTATGGTTATTTTATTGCGCTATTGGTAAAACTGATTCAGTAGAATCCGAGATAAATTGTGTGTGTGTGTGTGTGTGTGTAGCGTATGACAAAATAATAAAACAGAAATAAGAAAAACAGAGCAGAACAGAGATGAAGTGTTTGTTACATGTAGCTTAGCGGAATCTCAGTAGCGACCGGAAGGTTGTGAGTTCAAATCCAGAGTCACTGTTGGGCTTCGAGCAAAACTGTTAAGCCTCAACTGCTCAGCTCAGCTCTGTGCTTGGATGGGATTTACTTGTAAATAGAGGAGGCTCCATTTAGGAGCCTCATTTTCATTTCCGCTTTGGCTGATGAGGAAAATAAGTGCATGTAAACTTGAGGACCAGCAAAAGGACCTCACAAGTCATTCAGTCCCGTTACTGTCCTTATTTAATCCCCACAAGTGCATCAATACAAGTTTATGTGTGTGTATGTGTATATATGTGTGTGTGTGTGTGTGTGTGTATGTGAGAGAGAGGGAGAGGCACTTCAAATAAACATTTCTTTCCTCATCCTGTTATGAGAAAGCTGGGTCACACGTGAAAATTGACATTTGGCGGGCAGCTGTAACAATTTCCTCCAGTGACATTCAGCGCGATCAAAATTCGATTAAACATCCTGCATAGTAAAGCATTAAAGCAAAACATAATTTGATAAATGTAAATAAATAAATAAAAATAAACAGATGCCCCTGTATAATGCGAGAGTCCACTCAACCAAAGTTGTGCAGTTGTCTATTCATCAGGCATGTGCCAATAGTTCAATTATGCAATATATATCGGGATATTCAACTCAACTCAATATTGTTACTGCTCAAAATACCGTCACCTGCTCTGAGTTCCATTTGAGACGATGCAGCCTAGTTAGGCACCTTTTTTGGGCACTTGTTTACACTCCTGAGATAAAGTCTGTCCCATTCGGCAAAGCAGAAAAAGGACCAGGATCCTTATGGAAAATGCCTATGGGTTTCCCACTGGAATCTATGTGTTATCAATGGGAGGTTATGAGTCAACATGGCTACCCCATGAGATGCTGTGGTGCATTCATGGGAAATCATGAGGTATATATGGGATTCATGGTGATCCCACTTAGCCTTCCTTGGAACACACCTAGAGCCCAGAATGGCTTTGGAACTTACATAAGGCGCACATGGAACCCCCAGAACGTTCCCATAAAACCCACAGGATGCCATAGGACTTCCATGAAATGTTCCATAAACCAATTCCAAACAGAACTTATATTAGAAAGTCCACATTGCATGTTATAGTAGAATGCAATGTATATAATTTACATTAATGACTAACCCATAAAAATCCAATAGGAACCCCATAGAAATCAGACCATATTCCAATGAGTAACACATAAAAATTAACTTGGATTGTGAGTTAATGTACTATGAACTCCCATAAAAGTCCCACATTCAATGGGTGCTAATTCACTATGGGATTCCAATTGAATATCCACTGGAAATTTTCATTGGAAGCTCATGGGAATTTTGCATAAGGGATATTCTGGACAAATTTGAAAGAGCATTGCATGTGTCCTTATCAGAGAAGTCAATCCCATATTTCTGTTCACCGGACATGAAAGTCACATGAAAGTTTGAAAAACAGGGCGGAAGAACTGTCACGCCAACTGAGGTTTTAGTTTTAGTAATGTATTCATCTTCAAAATTGTTTCATGAAACCATTATTAACAATTGCGACACATTCAATTGTCTAAAAAAACGTATCTAAAGTTGGCCACAGTGTTTTAAAAGTTTTGTAGTATATTTCAGGGGACACACTGTACCATTTTTGTGCCAGTATAACATAATATTAATCGTGTAACTATTTCAGCCGTGTCAGCCCTAAAACTAAACTGTAAGCCAAACTATTCAATTGGAGCCTATTTAATCATGATAATCCTAACGCATGAGGCTTTTTCTGGTCTATGGACATGTCCCAATTTGTTTCGACATCCCTCCTTTACATAAAAGACGCAATGTCCAGCATGCAAATAAATTCTGCACAACTTTTAACACATGGAGGTGTCTATGACACGGGCTTATAGCCTGAAGTGATGCAATGTTTGTATTTGGCTTGTTATGGGAAAATAAATAATAAAAATAGGAGGAAAGTCATGGCGTGTGCCTGACAAGTCTGAATTAAAAAGGTCCCTTGACACTGGGAGAGATTCAATCAACACACACGAAAAATAGTGACGTGGGAATATTAGAGCCTGTGTGTGAGCAGTATGTAATACAGGAAACTATGTGGCATGTTGTTTTGTGTCAGTCTGTGTAAGGGAGTAACAGTGAATACCTAAATGGCACTGAATAGTACGCAAGGCAAAGTGTGTGTGTATGGGAGTGGGTGTGATCTCACCGTCGTTTACCACGGCTGTCCACATCTGGCTCTTCTTCTTGCCCCCCTGGCGCTCGTGAGACTGGCACTGCTGGTCCCTGAATGTAGGCGAGCCCTTGGCACACAGAGGACCCTCACACACTTTGTGTTCCACGCTGCCCCCCAGACAGTGTTTCCCTCCAGGACCGGGTCTGCAACAACACAGCACAACATAACACATACACTCAGGTGTGTGTGCACAAGTGTTAGTGTAAATGGTAACACTTTACTTATGGGCAGTGTTCATAAGACTACATGACACCTACATAAGCCCATCACCATTATGTGACTCTGACATACCAGAAGTACACTGAGCTACAAAGTCAGTTGTCATGATGTCACTTGTCTCAAGTCAACTTGACACCAAAACTGACAAAAAGCAGTCTTTATGATAGCTGATGCTGAGGTCACGCCTCCTTCAGAGGACTGACAGGCACATAGGCCACACCTCCTTCACTAGGACTGGCAGGCACATAGGCCACGCCTCCTTTACTGGAACGAATGAGCCCAGAGGCCACGTCTCCTTCACTGGGAATGACAGGCACAGTGGCCATGCCTTCCGAACTGGGACTGACAAGCACAGAGGCCACGCCTCCTTTAAAGGACTGACAGTCACAGAGGCCACACCTCCTTCACTAGGACTGGCAGGCAGAGGCCACGCCTCTATTCAGTGGATTGACGGGCACTAGATCCATACCTCCTTTATAGGACTGACTGACAGGCACAGAGGCCATGCCTCCTTCACTGGGACTAACAGGCACAGGGGCCATGCCTCCTTCACTGGGACTAACAGGCACAGGGGCCACGCCTCCTTCACTGGGAGTGACAGGCACAGGGGCCACGCCTCCTTCACTGGGAGTGACAGGCACAGAGGCTACACCTCCTTCACTGGGACTAATGTGCACAGAGAGCACACATATTTTACTGGGAGTGACATCACAGAAGCCACACCTCCTTTACACCTCTAATTTGCAGTATTATTTCTCATTTGGTCAAAATGAAAAATTATTCATTTTCATTTAATGACTGAGATAAATATAGCAGCATGTTCTGCAGATGATATCTGTGATGCCTAATGGCTCAGACTCGAAGCAGTCAGGTCAATTAAAACAAGACCATTTAGTTAGCATTGATTTCTAAGCAGCAGAAAACCCTTTTGCCTTACAGAGCTGGAACACGGCCCCTTGTTTCATGGAAAGGGAAGCATTCATTTCCTTCTTGTATTTTTTCTACTAAATCAAATAAACAGAAGTGTCATGGAGCATTATCTGTTGCTGTAAATCAAGCCTTCATGTGATGAATACCCCTACTCCGGCTCATTCCGGCGTATTCCACAGGGAAATCATAACGGAGCCAAGCATCCTTGTGGGCATAAATATTTGGAACTGATACTAGGGGCAATTTACGTTTTGCCTCTTGATTCATATCAAAGGATGCAGCAAGAATAAACTGCTAATGCTACCTACTTCATTGTTCCTCTGTGTGACTCCTTCAACAGTTACCGTATTTTCTGAACAATAAGTCAATCTGGAGAATAAGACTATTAGAAAAAAAAAAGTATGAAACTTTGTTGTATTCTATTAATGTACCACGCATTTTTATTTCCCATAATGTTTGTATTGCCTCTAAAACAGCACTTCAGAGACCTTTACTAGTGTAGTTTATTTTATTGTTAGATATTATTTTATTGTTAGCGTATTGTTTCCTGAGCTGAAGCCTTTGTTACAGTCTCTGTCAGGCCTGGAAAATATGGCTGTAAGCCCATCCTTACCAAAATCATTATGTAGCAATGTTTAATGCTGAACCCTTGTAATTACCTTCATCAAAAGGTTATGTTTGTCCGATCACTCAATATACTTTTGCTTTCTTCAAACGACATTTGTTAAAGACCTGAAATCAAAGCTGATCTTTTTTACCTTGTTAGTTCGTGTACCTTGTACCTTGTTAGATCTGTACTAATCACTTAAAAGACAAAATTCTTCTTCGTCCGTAATCTTTCACTAAAATGCAGCGACTTTTCCCCGCCTCTAAACGGCCTCTGATTTTTTGATTACGTCACCGGTAGAATTGCGGGAAGGACAAAAAAATATAATAACCAATCATTTTATGTCATGTTTCACTTCCCCCGCCCCCCACGAGTTAGCTCACGCTCGCATCTTTTCACAAGCCAATAAAAACCTGATGAATAAAACCAAAGTCCCGCCTGCCCAAAATATGCCGTTTCACTCAGAAATACGTCACGCTGCGGGAAAAAATTGCGTTCGAATTTCCGTTTCACCTTGTCTTTAAGCTACGTAATCACATTTCTAAATAAACAATTTCAAGGGGTGTCTGTAGTTACAAATTTAAGGTCAAAGTGGAACTATACAATCACCCGCATAACTTTCTGGTACAAACTTTGGGAGGCGGGGCCAAGGGGGGCGGAACGATACCAAAACCGATTCCGGGTTGTCCAATATGGCTGCCCCCATAACATTACCGTGTTCAGCTACACTGTGACGTTTTGTTGATTACAGCAAGTCATACTGTGTCCTAAACCACATCGGCACACCACAATAATCATATACTTGATAAAAAAACAAACATAATTTCAGGCTTCTGTTTCAATTTTTGTGGCCCTAAAATTACTGACTCAAAGTGAGCACTTGGTGCACATTGTGTGAACTGGATGATCATCCAAAAAAAAGTTACCTTTGTTTAAAAGCTCGTAACACAGTCACTCTGTTTCAGGACCACAGTCCTGAGCCACTGCAGCCATGTTGGAACATGTTCATCTGGCTCGAGGACTTCCTCTCGCTCTACACACAGTCAAAACCGCAGACTAGATCATAATCCGGAGGTCTGAAAAGCTGCAGACAGGTCGAGACCTGGGTTAAGCTCTCACTCTTGAAGCACTGTTATTACTGCCATCACTCTTCTTCTCTTCCTCATGATTAAAGTCTACATTCTTTCTCCAAACTTCTAACCAGGTTTCTCTCTTTTTCTGTTGCTCAAGCTGGAAAGCTTCCTTCCTGTCTTTCACACACATGCACTGCGCCGATATTAATGTGACCCAGTTCACTTCAGAGTAGAACTAAAACCAAATAAATCACACCTTCCTACATTGTGTCTGTTTAAAGCCGAGCTGTAGTCCAGTCTGAAGTAGTGGGTATACTGTGACTAGTCCGAAAGTAAAACAATCAGAATAAAGAAAAATGTTAAATGTTTCTGTTTATAGATGATTAACTGATTGACAGCGCTTTATCTAAAGTGCAGGAAACTCCCCCGGCCTTCGGCGTTTGGTTAATGAGTGCCGTAAAATGCATATTATATTCGAAAATGATATGGACCCAACCCACCATGCACAAGTAGCAAGCGGGGTAAAGCCATTAGACTAATCTGATCAAGTGAATGTTTCCGATATCAGTTGTCTCAACTGAGTGTATATTGCGTTTCCAAAGCGGGTGTTTTGGCCATTTTATTTCATATATGTGCAATTTGCGAGTGCAAACATATGTGCATTCGTCACATCTTGCTGGTGCAGGTTCACGCTAGTTTCTTCCCTTTCAAGAATGATGCACACAAAAACTACTTGAGTAAAGCCTGATTTATGCTTCCTTGCGAACAGGCTACCGGCGCCAGCTATATGCGGAATAGGCAATTGCCTAGGGCTTCCTCATTGCCGGGGGCCTCCACATCATTGCTCCGCATTGACGAAAAGAGCGAATGGGCGTTATTTTCTGTCCTAAATTTCTTATAGGATACGTTGTTTGTCACTGGTCATAAAACCGATCAATGTCACTGACTCAAGGTGGGTTCCCACCCTCTTAGTGTGTGCAGAGATCTGATAGGCCTACATAGAGCAGGGCTGCAGTGTCCCTTTCCCCCTCCTCCTACCAAACTGGAGTGATTATATCATGATGGCGCCTCCAAACTGAAAGCATTTGTCAGGCGCTACAAAAAGAAAAATTAAACAAGTGCGGTCTAAAAGAGCGCGGAAACATAGGGGTAGTCCAGAGGACTTCAATGTCACCAAGACCGAATCACGAACAATCCTAAACAGCTGCCGCCGGCGTTTTTGAGTTGTGCTTGACATATTTAATAACAACGAGCTTTAAAAAAGGTATCGTCTCGTTTGTGTGGGTAATGCAGTGATTGTGGAGTTAGTGAGGGAGGCAGTCAGTCACTTACTAGGAGAAGTAATGCAGTACCACCAGAAACTCCGCGACAACTCCGCTATTTGCCCACATGAGCAAATGAAGTAATGCAATGCAGATGAACTGTGAATATCATCTGCAAGTCGCGTTACACATCAATGCCTTCTTCAGACCGCGCATCATCCGACAATTCAATCCGTTTACTTTTACATGTTACAAAGGCTGCTCTCGGGTTTAGTCTGCTACACACGAGGGCTGTGCAAATGTAAATTAAATTAAAAACCTCTCAATAATATACGATGTGACACGTACACGTCAACAATTAGCCGAACATATTATTTGTTATGTAAGTATGTAAGCCTTTAGGATTTAGTTTTCATGTATGAAATCAGTGACACTTTCATTTTTTTCGCAATAAGAGAACGTGTTATTGTAGCCTAATATGACAGTGAATTGGGATTTCATTTACCAGTTTACCGCAGCCCGCTACTGCATCAGCCAATCACTGCTGACATTCATCGATGAAACACTCCGTCATCCGTATCAACGGGGTCGACCCCGCCCTTCCTCCTGGTTTAGGAATTCTTTGTAAATACGGCCCCAGGTCCATGTGGCTTTATATATTTTACTCCATCCATCCATCCATTCGTCCATCTAGTGCATTTTGTGTGCTCCTTAGTTTGCACCTTAGCCCTAAATACTTAATTTCGGATGTGTCTGCCACATTATCAATGTTGAGATTGGTAAAGGCAAGTAGTAATCATTGACGACTTTGCATCAAAAAAAAAAAGCAGGAGGGTGCCTTTGTAATGGGTGCAGGGGAGGAGAGGGCCTCCAAAGTAAGACCTTGCCTAGAGCCTCCTGTAGTCTATAGCCAGCTCTGGAGATAAACACTACCTTGTTTTATTTTTTTAACGTATTCTACGTATTCCCATTTTTCTCCCAATTTAGTCGTTGCCAATTTCCACCCACTAGCTAGCTAGTTCTCGTTAGGGAACGATGTAGTCTTTATCTCTGATACTAATTAAAATAGTTGAACAAATTGCTTAAGTCAATGCCACTGAACTATTTCTTAAGGAATCTTTGTTGAGGGATTGTTTTCACTAACTTGTAGCTTAACAGCGAACTGCATTATTAAAGTAGCTTGCACATTCAAGTTCAAATCGTAACAGGACAAGTTGGGGACAAGTCATGCCAGCTCCGAGTAAAATTCAAAAGCCATGAATCACGTAATAACCTTCTGATCATGTAAAACTGTAATACATTACATCAACAGTTTATTCAGGACATGCTTTCAAAATATTATAATTTTTTTCCCTCAGTCGAAGAACGCAATTTTACATGAACAGACAACAATAAAATGTTCGCGCTTACCTATTACTCCTTGCTATTTACTAACCTGCCCTCCTTGTTTGATAGACAGCTAAGATCCTCCTACTGTTCTGAAAGACTATGAACGCTCAAGTTTGTTTCGGGCGATTCTCAGAAGCACTTCTGATGAAGCATAAACCATGCATATGGTTGTTTTCACACTTGGCCCGAATGCTTGAATCCGCCGATTTTGGGATCATTTGGTGGAGGGTGTCATCATCCTTTCGCCAGACTTCGGATGAAGTCACTTGAAGCGACCCCCAAGACCACCATTTTCAAGTGCAACAGAGATCAGTTTCCCGAAAACAGCTTTCACACTCTCGCAAACGTGCTCGGGTCAAGGCAATTTTCAACCTGCTAAATGTGAGTGCATGAGGCTGTGAGTGAGTGAATGAGTGAGCAAGGGAATGTGTGTGTTACAAGCCTGGTCTATGAGGTGCTTCACACCTAAAAATCAATATATAAGCCGCTTCATTGTATAATTAAAATGTATGTAGCAGGCATCTTTCTTTATAAGACAGCTACAGCAAGGCAGACAGCAGTTGTATCAACAACGTTTCACCTACATAGCTGTCATGTTTACAAGTGTGACTTTTAAAGGATGATTTCACTTCATTCGTCTGTTGCTTTTAATGTTTGTTATAAAGCAGACGAACAGCATAAGGCTAAATAAAATTAAAACATATACATGGCTTCGCCGTACAAGTTGTCGAACCTGCAAAAAATAGGAACTAGCCAAGAAAATACAGTATTTAAACTCTCTGGAACCCCTCTTGTTACAGCACTTTAAAGCTCTCTGGAACCCCTCTTGTTACAGCACTCTGTCCTGTACTGGCAAAGAGCAACAAGAAGATTTTCTGCTCATCCAAAGAATTATTACATCCTGAGTTTCCATGCCAAACACACACACGTGCATGCACAGGTGCGTGCGTGTACACACATACACACACACTCCAGTGGGATGACTACCATTGTGAATCAACTCTCAAAGTGTCAGCACCATCAATAAGTAAGTTTCTGCCAGAATCCAAACAAAACCATTAAGCTGTGCAGGCTTGGGGTGAGTTGTGATTGCGACTGTCCTCAAGAGAGCAGTGGTACTTTTACAGAAATTAAATGTGATTTAGAGGGTGTTTGTGGACTGTAGGGTGGGGGTGAGTTCATAAAGAAGCGGTAATACTTCAGGGATTTTAAATAACTGTTTTGTTTAAAATGTGCTAGTTGTGGGATTTTGCATTAAGCTGCAGCAGGGGATCTTGTGTAGTGGATGGGGTGTGGATCTCAACGATCTGATGTATAAAAGATATATTTAAAGCAACCAATGAGTCAATGTGATACGGTTTTGCGGTACAATATACAGTGTGATATAGTGTTCTGCAAATTGTTTGATTTTAATTTGAGAAAAAAAAAGAAAAAAAAAACTTTTAGGAGCCTTTGAGGAGTTGGAGAGCACGCCTCCTTCAGTCCCCCTTGACTGGGACTGACAGGTACAGAAGCCACGCCTCCTTCACTGGGACTGACAAGTACAGAAGTCACGCCTCCTTCACTGGGACTGACAAGTACAGAAATCACGCCTCCTTCACTGGGACTGACAGGTACAGAGGCCACGCCTCCTTCACTGGAACTGACTCCTTCACTGGAACTAACTTTTTCACTGGAACTGACAGGTACAGAGGCCACGCCTCCTTCACTGGAACTGACTCCTTCACTGGAACTGAATCTTTCACTGAAACTGACAGGTACAGATGCCACGCCTCCTTTACTGGAACTGACAGGTACACAGGCCACGCCTCCTTCACTGGAACTGACAGGTACAGAGGCCACGCCTCCTTCACTGGAACTGACAGGTACAGAGGCCACGCCTCCTTCACTGGAACTGACAGATAGAGGCCACGCCTCCTTCACTGGAACTGACAGGTACAAAAGGCAAAATTCCAATGCTGAGCTGAAAACGGTGATCAAGTCACTTGATTTTTTTATATAGTATATACTGTGCATGGCTATTATATATTCCTATAAAATTCTTATAAATTATGCAAGAGATGAATTAAAACGTTTATTGTGACCCTTTATGTAAAGTGCGCCATTCTTCTGAATGACAATTTCTCACTTAATATGTATTTTATGCACCTATATGACACAACCGAGAAGTTTGCAATGATATTTTATAATATTTGTGCATATGACTATTTCCATTTGAATAATTTATTGTAAAATCAAACAGCCTTTGGATGGAAAAATATGTCTCGTCTTTAGGCTAGATTATAGCATTTGTCCTCAGAGTCCAAAGATTCCTTCAATAGTCATTTAAAAATGAATTTCCATAAAAATACATTGCAATAAAAATGAGTCTACCTTGATATACACCATTACTGTCCAAAATGTGGAAAATATCATGATATAAAATCATGATGCACTGTACAAACGGTCACAGCGCTCGTCCCTCGTCTCTTTACTGTAAAACTCTCCGTCTCTCTGAAATCTATTCATTAGGAACTTCACTCTGCGCTTCATCGACGCTCAATAGAGCTTTCTCAGGACAGGGGGGAGAGAACGCTTGCTAATTACTCAGTGCAGAACACACAACACAAGCCCATCGAATGCTGCAAAGTGAGATCTGAAGCGAACATAACGGATCCGAGGCCAACCAGCACACTGACGTCGAAGTTCTTCAGGGGAAAAGCATTCCCGCGTTCATGTTAAGTCAAGTAGGAGTGGATGTAGGAGCACATGAGAGAAACGAAGAAAAATAAAAAGAGAAGAAGGGAGGCCAGATCATTATGGAAATGGTCGCACAAGCGCTTTGATGTGGTTCTCCATTCTGGACGCAGGCTCAGAAGAGAATCCGCCAACCTGCCAGACACAAGCTGGCCCAGAGGAGGGGCCATACACCCAGAGCTCAGTGCCCTCCTGCCACCTCTTTGTGCCCAGTGTATTTGTTTCTCTCTGTCTTTCTGACCAAATGTTCTTTTTCAGAATCATATCATCTCACAGACAAGAAGCAGTTCACCAACATATATTATGTTTAAGGCACAGATGTTAAAACTACAGACAAATCGAGAGTTCAGGCAAATCCTGAACACAAAACAGCGAGTGACAAAAGCCTACCCGTGTAAATCTCTGCCTGAAGCGCGTCGGAAACATCTTCAGCATCTTCATGTCCTCATATCAGTCCCCCCAGCACTGCGGCCGGCTGGGAACGAGACCCGCAGACGGTACAGGCTAGACGCTGAGGCAGCTTGGCAGAAGCCACTCCGCCCATGCGCACTCATACATACACACAAAAGAAACGGCAGAGGAAGGGCCTGCCCAGGAAAGGCCTCGAGCTGCTGGTCAGCACTGCGATTAGAGCATGTCCTGTCCTTGTTCCCCTGGCAACATCTGCACAGGAAGAGGCACAGCTGTCTGGAGAGAACATCTCAGGCTCTCTCAAAGGTTTCCACTACCTCACACACACACACACACACTCACACACACACACACACACACACACACACACACTCTTTTGACCTTGGATTGTCCTGGACATGGTAGTTGACTGGAATCAGTCTGGCCTTTACAGAGACCCTGGCGAAGAGAGTCATTCGAACCCCTTTCGCAAGACTCGGAGTAAAGGCCATCGAATATAATCAGCTCCATAGGTTCCTTTGCAGAACCAAACAGCATTGCAACCGAGACTTTGAGATCATGACCTGAGCCAAAACAAGCTTGTCAAGTGGCCACTAAGGTGAAAAATGGACAGTCTTTAATGACCATCAAATGCTTCTGTGTTTGCTTTGTGCGTGTATGAGGATGTCTGTCGAAAGACTTCGCTTCTCATGGTTTCCTGTCAGTTAGACTAGAGCGGAGGTGCACTTCCTGCTCGATGAAATTATGCTGAATGAACAGAACCCTATCTGTACAAGACTCAGCAGGAACGAAGGAGAGGTTCTTTCCTTTCCCTCAGTCGATATCACCCTTCATCACATAAAAATTGAAAACAGTGAGAGGTGGTGGACTAAAGTCAGATGTATAGTTCAAATGAAAAAGACATTTTAAAGCACAAAAGGACTTTTAAGCGAGAAAGATCCGGTGGTTTGAGTTCTTAGGGTACGGTTCGCTTGATTCTCAAACAGAACTCCTAAACACCTTGTCTTTTGTTCTGCGATTGGTCCAAATATCACACGGTTGCTTGCGTCACTGCACAGAGGGGCAGTTGTTCGATTTACGGTTCTATTTTTTTGCTTATTTGCTCACGTTTGTGAAAGAAGCAGCATGAACATGTTTAAGGTACAACTCAAAGCTGGTACGTGGCCTTTTGGATCTTTACGTCAGGTCCAGAAAAGTTTTTAAAGATGATAATATGTGTGCAAATTCATGGCGGAAAATCACGACAAAACTGGGTGAAAGCAACTCCGAACACTGCGAAACAGCGTGGAGAAACAGAGCTTACAGCCCCGTCAAAATTTCTGAGTGTAAAGTGTCCCTGAAAGACATACAACCACTTTTTTTTTTAGTGTATCTTCTCAGGAAGGGAAAAAAGAAAAAAAAGAAAAAAGGGTTAACTCTAGAATCCTAAACGGTCTTCGGGTCGTCCAGCTGGGGGAACCCTTAAAGATTAGATGTAGAACCCTACAACAAAGGGTTTTCTCTTTCAGAGAGGGTTCTAAGCAGGAAGCTAAGAGCCCATAACTACCAAAAGAACCAAGAATAAGTTCTTTCATCATTTGAAGTGTACGGTAAAAAGAAAGTCCTGTTTGCTGATCCGCAGGTCACACGAAAGAGTGTGAAAGTCTATTCCACATTCCTCCACAAGCTGGAGTGAACTGCAACTTGCTCCAAAAAGTTCAACGGTGAGAGGGTTATTTGTTTTACCAGTTCACTTAATTTCCTGTGCAGAGTGAAAGATCACGGGAGACTCCCTCAAGCACACAGTTCTTGAAGAGCACTCATGAAGCATGGTGCCCTGATGAAGGCATTACATCACCCTAATGATTTGACCTCCCCATGCCCTTTAAAATCATCTCTCACACACGGGCACAGTGCCAAGACCTTTCCGTAATGTTCCCCTCCAAATGGGAAAAGAACATTGGCCATGGGAATACCTTCCACTCACACATGGAATCATGCCAAATGATGACCATATTTGTCTGACAGAGGGGGGGACTACGCAAATCCAACAGTGCCTCGTCGTCTATAGTGACTACACTGGATCCCTGTGGGTTGGGAATTCCTGCTCTGACCCAGACCGGAGTTGTGACATGACCCTTGCTATGTGCCCTTCAGATGATTGGTGGTGTTCTAGCCAGTGTGTCCTTCGTTGCGGCAAAGTGGGTTGTGTTGGCATGACTAAGCGCAGTCCAGACAGGGTGGCTGCAGAAAATAGCAGCGTCTCCTCAGCCCATCTCGCTCTTTCTTTCGCTGCTTCCCAATTCCTCCGTCCTGGCTCAGGAGAAGCTTTACAGGAGCCACAGTCACACTGATCCTCTTTTATGGCACTCAGCCACTGCTGTCTGTAGAAGAGGGGTTTTATGACTCACTGTCATGTATGGAGACGTAGAATTATCGCAGGTAAAGCGGGTATTTGCATCAGTGCCAGTGGAGAGAAGATTAATGGTATGCCTTTCCAACCTGTATCCCGTTTTGACGTCACTTTACTGCCTCAAGGTTGTAAAATGTGTCTCCTGCTCAAACCCAAACTGCCCTTCCTTACGCCTCCCTCACCTTTTTTCTACTCTCTTTTTTTCCTGTCCCTCCCTTTCCACTCTACGTCTGTCTCTCTGGATTTTCCATCCCTGCCCTTTTTATCTCTCTCTCTCTCTCTCTCTCAAATTACTCATTGCAGAAAGACTTCTCGAGAGAATTGGGTCACTTCTCCGAAATCGAATCTTCACCTCTAGAAGGTGCGAGGCTGCACGGCGCTAATGGCTGCCTGTGCCCACTCCTTGTTCACGCGTTCATTGAGCATGGGGAACGCGAATGAATCGGCGGCAGAGTCAGAGGAGCGCTCCCACTCCTATTCAGGCCGAAAACAAAGGCGAGAGTTTAACCCGCTGCCTCGCGCAAGCCCCCACCCTGTGCACAGTCACACACCGTTGCTGTGACACACACCCACACGTAGGCGCTCTCGCTGTCTCTCAAACGCGCACATAAAAGCCCCGCCGCTTTGTGACCCAAGCAGCGTGGGACGTTTGAAGAGGGAACGTTCAGAGAATGGCCTTATTCAGAAGACTAAAATCTGAGAATGTGGCTCAGTGTGCTTTCATGTCGCACTGTAAATAATACTTCCAGATCCCAACAACCACTGTTCGCGTTCTCTGGGGGCAGAAGAAGACAATTACCCGCAATCTCCTCTATTGATCGTGTGCATTATGTAGCTGTAAGAGCTCGTCCTTAGTGCTGAACTGTAGCGTGACTCCACAGGAAATGTGGAGGGGGAAATGTGAGGACTTCATTCTTAGAGTCAACGAGTCCACGAGTCTGACTCAGTGCCAATATGAGGAAGTCATTAAGTTTGGGCCATTAAGTTATCAAAGGTACTTCCTAGATATAAATTAGGCACCGTTTCCACACACATAGGTTATACCTGGGTGGGTTCTCCAAGTATATTGTTGGCCGCTCGAGTACATTTTGTTGCAAAATCTATTCCGAAAAAAAAAAAAAAACCCCAACGAATCTCGTTTCCAATTCGGCAGTGATGTGAAAGAAGAAGTTCACATCCCTACATTTTTTAACATAATTTTTGTTTTGGATGTTCATTTGATGTCTACTGAATTAGTGTGTCATTAGAAAAAGAACAAATTTTACATTTCCAAACATTAATTTTCCAAAAAAACATTAATGTTATAGAGAAATGCTTCTCATACAAACACACTGATTTGGTTGAGTTTTTGACTGTTTACTGCTCTTTATAGGATTTATTTTATAAATCAGGAACTTTTCATTAATTTTAAAGGCATTTTCACATTACAGAATTTCTTTCACATGTGCCTCAGACTTTTGCACAGTACTGTATGTGAGCTTAGCTAAAGTTAGCTAATTGGCTAATGCTGGATATGTTTACTGAATCGGGTGCATTAAAAACACGAGCTCCTCATTCATATTATAACTAGCTGATCTGATTGCATACCGTGGTGTCTAATTTTGTTTATATTTAGTATTAAAAAATGAACATTAATGTGAACACGGACCGTTCTAATTTTCAAAGATTAATACATTTGAAGGATTATAAAGTACATCAAAAAAATAAATCAGTAACCAAGTGTAAATAACTATTTTTTTCCTTTAATTGCCTGCATAATTGTGATCAAGCCTCGTGATTTGTTTCAATATTGTGCAAAGTAATCATGATTATTATTTTAGTCATTATCGCGTCAGAGAAATGTCACAAGGCAGGACGAACTGCCCGAATAAAGCCGACCAAATGGAGCGCAACCATAAAATACAATATCGATCCTGGAAGCTGGGCCACATTTATTCAGGGTACTTACTGAAGACAAGCCCATCAGTGAAGTCCACATAAAACACTGGAGGACTATAGAGCATATGGCCCACCTATTTGGAAGCTATTAGGGACTTTTTGCAGCATATGGCAACTGATCATTTAGCATTTGACTGATGATGGTTAGACTGCCGGGGAGGAAACTCCTCTGGGAAGTGGGATGGGCTAGCAGATATACTGGATTAGTCACACACACACACACACACACACACACACACACACACATACATACACACATACACACAAACACACGCACACACACAAAAAAACATTAAATACCATGAGCCCTGGAGTTCCCCT
>JAOUQW010000024.1:1932621-1944572 GCA_028565825.1 Olivaichthys viedmensis | reverse complement strand
GAGAGAGTGTGTGAGAGAGAGTGTGTGAGAGAGAGTGTGTGAGAGAGAGTGTGTGAGAGAGAGTGTGTGAGAGAGAGTGTGTGAGAGAGAGAGAGAGAGAGAGAGAGAGTGTGTGAGTGTGTGAGTGTGTGAGTGTGTGTGTGTGTGTGTGTGTGTGTGAGAGAGTGTGTGTTGAGCTGAGGGATCACGCCAGGCCTCTACTGGGAAACACTGGTGTTTGCAACACATTTGCCAGTAAATGTGTACAGTTCACACTGTTTGTTTGTTGCTGTTTCATTTCCCATTTTTATTAATTTCCTTCTTTCTCCCAAAACCTAACAGAGACCTAAAGGCCAAGGAAATAAAGGTAATCCACTCGCATGCCACACTGACCATCTAATTTTTGTTCCATTTTTAACAGGCGTGCTCTGTATTCTACATTTAGCAGCTAAACATATAAGATAAGACGATAAGATAACGCTTTATTGATCCCAGGTGGGAAATTTTCAGTGTTACAGCAGCAAAAATAAACTATATATATATAATAATGTGTAACATTGGTCGTTTTTCTTATAGGCTAGTCTAGACAGTCTCTTTGAGATTGAATTGTGTTTGTTAGATTTTTTGGGGGGGGTTTTCTGTAACGTATAGTTGCAAGAAACGTGGCATATTTTATGATTTTGTTACTGCAACCGGAAGTCTAGACGCCCTTCTAACAGTTAAACAGTTTTACTGCAAACCTGCCAGAGAGAATTGCCCCACTCCAGTACCGAGTGCTGGTATCAGTGCCGATATTGACCCAAATCGCTGGATCGGTGTCAGATCGGATTTTGCATGTGTTCCGTATTATGTTGTGAACGTATGCTCTGTTAACTGATATGACAGATTTTGTACGTGAACACTGGACACGTCTATTAAAGCATTACTTCATTGTACCTCTGATGTTTCATGTAACTTGGCGACAGAAACTTGCGGAGAGTCGATTCGGTTACTAAAAAGACATCAGTATCAAGTATTGGTCGATATACAGAGCTCCGATATCAGTATTGTATTTCTTTTTCCTGTAGTTCAAAACGGTTCGATGCATCAGAAGGATGCTGTAAACGATGACGACTTTGAGAATTACTTAAGCAGCCAGACAAATCAGGTGAGCTGACAATTAATCTTCAAATCAGATTACGAAGAATGGTGTGTAATTTTCATTACCAGCAGTTTGGGAAAATGGTGGCTGCCTAGTATTTTAAAGAGACCTGATAAACAACTATTTCTGTTTTTCAAATCCAAAGCAAACAAATATAGTTTGTTGTGAACATGAGACCTTGTTCACTAGATGTAATCACTTTTAATGGATTTTTAATGACTCCCCTTGCAGAGTAATAGCTACCCACCAATGTCTGACCCCTACATGCCCAGCTACTATGCTCCATCCATCGGATTTCCTTACTCTTTGGGCGAAGCTGCATGGTCTACCGCAGGCGACCCTCCGATGCCTTACTTGACCACGTACGGACAGATGAGCAACGGCGAGCACCACTTCATCCCGGACGGAGTCTTCAGCCAGCCTGGAGCCCTCGGCAACACGCCTCCCTTTCTGAGCCAACATGGATTTAATTTCTTTCCCGGCAACGCAGACTTTTCCACCTGGGGCACCAGCGGTTCGCAGGGTCAGTCGACCCAGAGCTCGGCGTACAGCAGCAGCTACGGCTATGCCCCCAGCTCATTGGGCAGAGCCATAGCGGATGGACAGGCCGGCTTCGGCAGTGACGCGCAACTCAGCAAGGTTCCGCCTCTGAGCAGCATCGATCAGGGCATGGCTGGACTCAAGCTCGGATCCGACATGGCAGCCGTTACCAAAACTGTCGGTTCTCCCCTGGGAGGGACAGTTGGCATGAGCAGCATGGCGGCCAACAGCATGCCTCCTGTTAGCTCCTCAGTCCCTAAGCCTACGTCTTGGGCTGCCATTGCTAGAAAACCGGCTAAACCTCAGCCCAAGCTCAAGCTTAAGACCAATCCGGGCATGGTAGGTGGTGTCATCATTCCTCCACCGCCTATAAAGCATAACATGAACATTGGTACCTGGGATGACAAAGGTTCCATCACGAAACCTCCGCTTGCTCAGCAGATGTTGCCCCCTCAGCCGCTGGTGCAGCAGCAAATTTTGGCTCAGCCTCAACCCTTATTGCCTGCTCAACCCCAACCTCAGCAGCTCCACCTCCAGTCTCCTCAACCCCATCAACAGCTTCCACCAGGCCCACCACATCCTCTTCACCACCACCACCACCACCACCACCACCCGTCCCAACCTGCACCCCCTCAGCCCCAGCACCCTCTCCAGCAGCAGAATGCGCCACCCCAGAACCGTTGGGTGGCTCCGAGGAACAGGGCGGCCACCTTCAGCCAAAGTGGCGGGCAAGAGAACTTCGGCCTGGGCACCGGCGTGCCCTTGAGCGCCTCCCCGTCCGCCCCTGGTGAGCTTCACCCAGTGCTGGAGAAACTCAAGGCTCTCAACAGCTACAACCCCAAAGACTTTGACTGGAACGTCAAAAACGGGCGCGTGTTCATCATCAAGAGCTACTCCGAGGACGACATCCACCGCTCCATCAAGTACTCGATCTGGTGCAGCACGGAGCACGGCAACAAGCGGCTGGACGCGGCGTACCGCTCGCTGGCCGCCAAGGGCCCGCTCTACTTGCTGTTTAGCGTCAACGGCAGCGGCCACTTTTGCGGCGTGGCCGAGATGAAGTCGCCCGTAGACTACAACGCCTACGCTGGCGTCTGGTCTCAGGACAAGTGGAAGGGAAAGTTCGAGGTCAAGTGGATCTTCGTCAAGGACGTGCCCAACAACCAGCTGCGGCACATCCGCTTGGAGAACAATGACAACAAGCCGGTCACCAACTCCAGGGACACTCAGGAGGTGCCTCTAGAAAAGGCCAAGCAAGTGCTTAAAATTATCGCCACTTTCAAGCATACCACCTCAATCTTTGACGATTTTGCACATTACGAAAAGCGGCAGGAGGAAGAGGAAGCCATGCGAAGGGTAAGCACGGCTCTCCGGCACACCCCACTGTAGCTTCGATCCATTTGTTGGAGTTACAATGCTGTCAGGGGGCCTATTAATTTCAAAGTGAGGGCGCTTTGATTTAAGAACCAAATTAAGAGTTTCTTCATTACACATATTAGGAATCGGGAATCTTTTTTTTTTGTCTAATTGAATTGTTTAAAGAAGTTTACAAGAAGACGTGATGGCATATAAGGTGATTAAAGAGTGAAGGTGAGGAGGGAGAGAAGACTTTAACCTTATAGCATGTCACCAGAAGGTTGTGCACTGACTTGATCCCATGCACAAAAGCAGTTCAAACAGCAAGCAGATGTCCCATTGATGGATATAATACACGTCAGACTTCCTGCCTATGCAATGCAAATTATTAATGACCAAACCCATTACCTCAACATTGGCTGCTTTTTTTCTTTTCTTTTTTTTTTTTCCATCTCCATCTGTGTTGCATGAAAGCAGAGATACTTCCTGATACATTATCCTGCATTTCATGTACTGGGTTAAATTCGACTTAATGGCTGAATCACAGCCATTAACAAAGATTGCATTACAGAGTTCAGGAGCAAGAGTTCAACTTTTAATCACCTTTGTCTGGGTGCAGGCGGAGTTTTACTCTGAGCTTAATGGGGAAAAACGACAATAATAAATCAATGGAAAAAGGTTACGCAAGCATTTCGTGTCTTTGTGCATGCGAGGTCAGCACTTTGGAGAATTGAGTTGTGCCTGATCTCCATCCAGAGTTCATTTAAAACGGCGCTGGATTGTGTGGCTAGTAATTAAAGTACATCCATTTCAGAGAACCCAGTGCATGGTTTCCCCCAGAGCATTGCATTTTTTTTTTTTTTTTTTTGAGGCGTTTGACCTTTTTTCGTCTCGACGGTTTTTGACGATGGAGGAGTATTTAGGGAGCCTACTTCCATTTATTTTTCCCAAATCAGGACAGAAACACAGCCATTATTAAATTCAGTGTTTGTGGTGTATGTTAATTTTCTTTCCTGTTACTTTGTGAGCATCCTTTGATAAAGTGATTTGGTTCAGAAAATGCCAACACTGTGGCCTGATTTAATTTCCTGCTATTTTCAGAAGGCATTCCTCCTCATCAGTTTTAATCACAGTTGGTTGGGTGTTTAATGGCTTTCTTTGTCTGATCCGTTAGTGAATTTTGTTTTTAGATTTGGTTATCAGATCTTATCGTTGACGAACCATTGTTTGCGATCTAAACTGTATAAATCTGTCTCTGTTAGTTGACTGTTGCAGAATTCATTAATTAAGTATTTTTTTCTTCATTGTGGCTTTTTGTGAGTTTTGGAAATCAAGGAGTGGACAAACCACTTGCATAAAAAAACATGTGTCTGGGCTATCAGCATTTTATTTGTCATTATCCCAGAGGACGTAATTATTGGTGGGGTCCTGGTTGTTTGGTAAGAACTATTTTTATTAATCTACAAAAATTTTGAAACCAGTCTGTTTTTATATTTACATTATTTGGCAGACGGCTTTATCCAGAGCGCCTTACAGAAATGCTTTGTGGTGTCCTACAGAATCTTCACACTCGTACAAATAGGCCAGAGTCTAATGATCCCATTAAGCTAAACCCTGCGGTGCAATATTGCATTTCTCAGCCTCAGCATTTTGCAGAATTTGTGATTTTTATTTTAAATTTTTTGTCCTGTTTCCGTCTGTCGATGTTTGGTCAGTACAATACCCAGCATGTGTTATGCAAATGCGTCTTGGAATCGTCAGGAATCCTTCAGCTTCCAAAGAGTAGATTTCTGTACCGCTAGTGTCTGGCTTCGATCTACATTAGCTAGCGATGGCAGTCGTCCAAAAAAACAACAACACACAAATATAATCTCCAAAGCGATTTGTAGACTTCTAAAACGACTCCAGCCTTCAATATGCATCATCAGGAGGACACTATTCTCTCTAGGGTCTACTGTGTCATCACTTTTTGGATTTGATGGGAGTTTTTATTTGTTTTTTTGTTTTTATGTTCCTCACTGAAAGGATTTTTACTCTTAAAAATCAGGAATGTATATTTTTTTAAAATTGCTTTCGAGTGGCTTTCTCTGCCTCTCCAGCTCCTAGCCATTGTCACTGAGACCGCCCACTCATTAATATTCATAACCAGTCCCCAAAGGTTCATTAATATAAATTTGTCGACTCAAGTCCCAGAATACGGCTTGCCCAAATGACTCTGATGTATGTCCTCATTTTGAGTTGGTCTTATTGCTAGCGCGCTAATTAGTGAGCTTGTCCCAAATTGCATACTAGCGTAATAAATAGTATTTAAAAAAAGGTACGCCACCAGTTGTTACTTCACGGTTTTAGGTTACTCTACTATATGAATGTAGTTTGGGACGTAGCTTGTGTTTCGCTTGTGCTGTTTGCTGATTGGCCGCCATGGGCCAATCACAGCTAGTTATTTAAATGAATCCCTCGCATGACGTAAATAAAGTCTTGATTGTACGATTTTAGATTTCTCTTTTTGTTTCCGTGTAAAAACCATACAAGCCGTTTTCACCATATAACACCTTTTAATGCTTTAATCCCTGGCTAACTAGCTCATCATACGTTTGGGTTTAATGACGGAGTCAATTTTTAGCTTTGTTAATTAATTATGTTTTCCGGGAATTCAAAATCCTAGGACTGGGGAAGAACATTGTAGCGTTCACTTGCATAGTGAATAAATTTGTGATTTCTTTTGTCCACTCCTGAAATCTGTCATAATGATGAGCACAATGGCTGGATGAAACTGCGGCAGGTACTGATACAACTCAGTTTTCCACATTCCTGCTCTCAGACAAAGCAGAGGTGGATTCTGGTGGGTTTTTATTTATTTATTTATTTTTTACATTACGATTCTCTGCATCTGGACAAGTTGCACATAAAAAGCGCTCATTTTTGAAAGATTGATCAACAAGACTCTTTATAATGGCGTTCTCTTGTCAAGTGTTAAATGTTTTAAGTAAAATTCACCATCATGACTCTGTGTGTGCACTATTGGTTTTAATGTTGGAGAAGGAAGAGTAATGGGAGCTCAGAGCGCCGTGTCCTGCTCTCTCTCTCCGCTGACACAGCCTTTCCCTACACCCCAGAGATGGATCATTTGTGTCGTGTTGCTCCCTCATGAATATTTCAGAAAGGTGTAACGGGGGGGGCCTGAAGCCCAGCTGTCAGGGGTTTGATGGGTTTTATTCTCAACGCTGCACTTCATATTGGAGACGCGCAGCATAATACAGCCAGCCTTGCCTTTCCCACAACGACTAACGTGAGCCGTGCTGAGCGAAGACGCTGGGATTGAATACCTTTTGTAGGATAATAATCATTACTAACGTGACTTATGCTGGTATTATGAAGGTTATTAATGCTCTAACGTCTTCAGGGTGTCTCAGGTTCTCTCACCAGGTTTCTATTCACTTGTTTTTTATTCTAATTGGTGGAAAAAAATGTCGAAACATAGCAAAATTGTTTGGAAGAGGTGGAAAAATTGACAAGGAGAAGATATGATGAATAGTGATGGAAACTGATTTTTATGCTTTTCTGTAGGGCTGGAGATTTTTTTTAGACGCCTAACAAATATGATTTGATTTCAATTCAGGTTGCCATGATGCGATTTATAAATCCATTCTTTATGCATCTCAATTTTTGATTTCGACAGCCAACCGGATGATTTTATTAAGTTTTTTTTTTCAGTGCAACAATTTGACGCAAAAAAATAAATAATCATTTTTCATCCATCATGAGAATTTATTTCCATTAGACCTGCAAAATTCGCCGTGTTAGAAAAGAAAAAAAAGCCTTTCAACTTGGCGTCGACTGGAAATGCATGAAAGCTGAACTTCAGTATCCACGTTCTTATCAAACGAATGCAACGCAAACCCTGGCGTATGAACTTTTATTATAACATAACGGACATTATGTTAAGAAGTATGTTATTACGAATGGTATTGAGTGTGGTGGGATAAATTTCTTCCACTTTGCTTCCATGAAAAATACATTTAAGAATAATTGATTGAGAGAATTCTTGTCTAGCCCGAACTCAATATGCAATATTATTCCCAAATTTGTATTCCCTTAAGTGGATGGGCTCGATATAGAAACTAATGCCATAAATAATTGCTTTGAGTCTTGAAGCTTTTTTTTGTTGTTGTAACAAACAAATGTAAATTATTTTTTTGTGCAATAATCAATAAAAAATAAGTTTATATTCCAGAATTGGTTTATTAACAATATTTTATTGGTTTCTCAGCGGTTTAATGCAGAAGGCCACATGTATTCTCAAAACAGTCCAGTTACTAAAAGTGAATTTGCTGTGGTCATTGATGTTATTACTAATATTCTATTATAAATAAATATTTTATTTATTTTACTATTAAAGGCTTTTATTCTTTTTTTAAAAGCCCATTTTCATTGTTTTCAGGATAGATATGAAGAATTATTTAATCTCGTTACCGCCAGCATTTCAAACGTTTTCATTTTCCCATGTTCCCACGAAATATGACACAATGCGGTGTACGAGTTCTTGCAACGTGTCGTAACACGTCACCTTTTTCACCCCACATGAGTTTGCAGGCCTGGCTATTACAATACGAGTGTCGCCCGTAATATTTAACGAAAATATTTATGAAATACATTTTTTCATGATTGATTAAAATGATCCTTTTTTTTTTTTTTTTTTTTTTTAGCATCAAGTTGTTATACTGGAGAAAAATTACGTATTATGTCTCAATCGGATCCCAGTTCATCTAAGAAATCTTAATCTTTTTATGGCCAAAAAGCAGCACGAAAGGACGGAAATACCGTTGTTTTCTGATTATGTAGGCTGTCAATTAGTCATTTTAATTGTGTCCTTATAGTTGACCGAATTTATAAAACTCTTCATCATCGAGTCAGAAGATTAATTGCGATCAAAGAACCTGTGTTGGGTTTAACGATGATGCCGTTGCACGCCGTAATTCTGATGCTGTCGCTTTTAATGTCATCACTGTGACCTTTCCAATCGTTTCTCAATAATAATAATAATAATAATAATAATTATTATTATAATCATCTATAACAGTGGCAAGCAGCTGCCCTTCACAAAAACCGTTGATTCTTCATACTCACCTTCCTGCTTCAGTGGATAATCTCACCTGGATACTGTAGAGCTGCTGCTGTAATTAGAAAGACTGTCTCATGCTCATCCCAGGACTCTTATTCACAATGTGAGCTTACCAAACATTCTGTATCCTTTCAACACATTTAGTGCTGTCGCCTTTTCTCTGTACATACTGTAGTGACCTATAGTCCCACTATCGGGTGTCACCCAGAAGAGGACTGGTTCCCTTTTGAGTCTGGATTTCTGTAAAGCTGCTTTGTGACTATGTCCGTTGTTAAAAGCGCGACGCAAATAAAAATTGGATTGAGTTTATAAAGCACTTTTCAATTGAAAGTCTCAAAGTGCTTTACGTATAAAAGATTAAAAGGTCAAAACAAAGCATTTATGATGAAGCACATCAAAGAACCAATGTACAATCACCAGATAAGATGGGTTCAGATACCTTTATTGTCACTGTACAAGTACAATGAGATTTCGTTCCAAAGCGTTGATGTATACAGAAGTTAAATAAATAATTTGGAGTACTAAAGAATTAGTGTTAAATATACTGTAGTCAGAATGAATTGACTACAGTATATTTAACAGGATGAACTAGTACCGTTGGTTCCCGTTTGGGCCGTTTCTTGTTTTTTTGAATGGGCAGTTAAATAAAAAAGACGCTCGGTAGTATTTATCACGCTAGTTTGGCTGTGATCTTTGTGATCTCATTATTTCTTCTCCACGATATTTGCGTAACAGTCATGGATGGAAACGCACAATGTTTTGCATTTCCTGATGTTGACTTTTCTTTTCTACTTGTCCAGAAATTTGCTTAAAATATAAAAAGCACGCCGCTTCCTGTTTCTTTTTTTCCCCTCTCTCTGAGGGAACACGCGTGTCCTCTTAAGCTGTTATTATTCTGTATTCTGAGTCCCGGCTTGTCACGTTGTTGGTGGCATCGCTGCGCCTTCACGCCACTGGGGCACAAACGTCACCAACATCTCAATTACAAAAGCATTTTATTACAAAAAAAAAAAATAATTCTGTTTTATCTGAACTTGACAGATCTGCTTCATTAATGCACTCTCTCTTTCTCTGTTTTTTTTTTTTTTGCAGGAGCGAACTAGAAATAAACAGTAACCTTCCCGACGTCTCCCCTGCTAGAACTGCAACACTAATAATGTAGAACCTTGAATTATTGCCTAACCACAGAGGAAGAACAGGGGTTCTGATCTATTTTCTGCTGAAGACCATGTTATGAACACTTTAACACGATGACCACGGACTGTTGTGTCGATTTTTGACGCATCTGCCCTTAATCTCACGACAAAAATAAATAAAATAATGCAAATGAAAGCAAAAATTTATCACGTAAACTGTATCTTTAAGCACTTTCAGTCCTTCTAAACAGCTTCTACCGACACCCTTAACTCACACCGGACTCCTGTTTGGTATTAACTGACTAACATGGCTAGTTGGTTTCAAGGATTTCACCAGACTTATTTGTATTTGTAGGTTCATCTTTCTTTTTTGTTTCTTAATTTGTTTTGTTTTGAGTTCCTGACTTTGGGCGCTGTGCAAACCTTTGCGCTCTTGGAGGAAACGGAAAGCATACGTGTAACGACAAATCTGTACTTGAATCTGTGTGAAGCTTTGCGATCCTCCGCTGCTTTGTAAGAGCAGAACTGAGGAAAGCAAACCGTTTTATTATTATTTTTTTTTCTTTCCTGTTTTTAATTTCTTTTCTTTTTTTTTCTGATTTGAAGCACGAGTTGTCCGTTTGTTGTAAGTCCCTCTTCACCCTCGCACTCCTCCCTCCCTCTGTTTCTGTGTACCAAAAGATAATAATGATGCCGCTTGGTGGACAGCACAAGTTAATGCACAGCTCTTCTTTATTTTTGGTTTTTGGTTTTCTTTAAAAAAAAAAAAATCCCCTTTAATTGTCATTCAGAAGTGCATTTGTCTGAGCAGAAGCGTGCTGTGTGAGGCCCAACCCCTCTGAGACGTGTGCCTCACCTCTGAAGCGGGGCCACGTCCTCGCCCTCGCTTACACCTCTGTATCTGTCATGCTTTCGGGACGGAACCTTCATCGTGGGTTTCGTCCAGAACGCAGCAGCTTATCGGCAAAGCGAATTTTTCTTTCTTTCTTTTTCCCCCTTTCTCTCTCTCTCTCTCTCTCCTGTAGGTGACTAGCTGAATAAACTTATCCATGTCTAGCGATTTATCATGGTTTTGAGTTTTTACTTAATCTGAAAACTTGGAGACCCCTCAACTTCTGTCTGGATTTTGTCGTGTTGCATGAGAAGGTTTTTGTTTTGTTTGTTTGTTTGTTTTTTGGCTTTTTCTTTTCTTAGTTTTGGCATTTTGAAACTATATATTGAGCATTTATATTGAGGACGTGCAAAATATAAAAATGAAATCTATTTAGGCCTTGATTATGATGAATGATTAGAATAAATGCATTGCTGTGGATTGAAGTTCGAGAACAGTAAAAAAAAAAAAAGGCTGGTTGCTGGTGGCTGCCATCCGTCTGTATAAGAGACCCCTATCCTCGGCAACGTGTGCGAGTAATATAGCACAGCTCACCTAATATTTCCTGTTTGTTCATCACAAGCTTCTCCATAGGTCCAGTAGGGCTTCTTTCTCTTTCTCTCTCTCTCTCTTTCTCTCTCTCTCTCTCTCTCTCTCTCTCTCGTGTGTCTGTCTGTCTATCTCTGTGTTGTGCTGTGAGGACATGAGTAAACACAGCACCTCACTTTTCACTTCCACGGCCGGATTCACCTTCTGGATGGAGTCGAAGGATCAAACCCCTGCAAGAAGAAGCACCTCTCCTTCCCTTCCCTCCTTCTCTCTCTTCCCTTCCCTCCTTCTCTCCCTTCTCTCTCTTCCCTTCCCTCCTTCTCTCTCTTCCCTTCCCTCCTTCTCTCTCTTCCCTTCCCTCCTTCTCTCCCTTCTCTCCATTCTATCTTCCCTTCCCTTCCTTCTCTCCCTTCCTTCCTTCTCTCCCTTCTCTCTCTTCCCTTCCCTTCCTTCTCTCTTCCCTTCCTTTTCTCCCTTCCTTCCTTCTCTCTCTTCCCTTCCCTTCCTTCTCTCCCTTCCCTTCCTTCTCTCCCTTCTCTCTCTTCCCTTCCCTTCCTTTTCTCTCTTCTCCCTTCCCTTCCCCTCCCTTCTCTCTCTTCCCTTCCCTTCCTTCTCTCCCTTCTTTCTCTCCCTTCCTTCCTTCTCTCTCTTCCCTTCTCTCCCTCTCCCTTCCTTCCTTCTCTCTCTCTTCCCTTCTCTCCCTTCCTTCCTTCTCTCTCTTCTCCCTTCCCATCCCCCCTTTCCTTCTGTTCCCCCCTCCTTCTCTCCCTCCCCTCCCTCCCTCTCCGTATGGTTTGATTTGTGGCCATGTTTGTATGGGTTACTGTAAATCGATGCTTCGTACTGATGCGAATGCTAATTGCATTATGATGTGATTTAATTAATCTGATTAAAAATAAATAAATATAGATTTATGGAAACAGAAAACCGTGTGAGTGCCACGACTTGCACTTACACTCATCCTTTACACTGCGTCATTATCACACGTTACATTTCACATTTATGTCTCATTAACTGTCATGTGGCTTCTGTATGAAATGAGGGGCTGTATGAAATCTCTGATATTAATTCCATACTCCTACATCATCGGTCTCACTGCTGTTGATGGATTGCATTACTGTAGCTCAATAAAGTTGCTTGCTGTTTTTCCCCACACACTTTTTTTATACAGCTGAACATGAGTTCTGTGTGCAATATAGATCCAAGGCTGTACTAGGTGGCGCTTTGCTTCTATTTGATATGATTGTAGAAGAACAG
>JAOUQW010000024.1:1917308-1932082 GCA_028565825.1 Olivaichthys viedmensis | reverse complement strand
ACAATAAATATGTTATTCCGAGAGAGCGGCTATGTGATTGTGTCCGCACCCCCGCACCTGCAGCACTTCGTGACACTGACACTGAAAAGGTAAGAATGTGTTACTGCACAGCTGTTTGACTGAAAATGGAAATGAATGTACTGTAATATTTTCATCATCTTTATTGTTTACCACCAAATCATTAACAATAAATACTGAATTAACATTTGATTGAAAACTGAATAAACAACAGGGTGGGCTCTAACTTTTGCACAGTATTGCAAACAGTAATGTCTTCATTGCGCTAATGAAGATTTGAATATTCCTTATCAAGACTAGACATTTTTTTTTTTTTAAACTGTCATATTAAACTCTCAAGAAATGGCCTAAAGCAGGTCTGGACAAACTGTGGCCCACCAGCCATTTTTAACCTCTTATGCTCTTTTACATTTCCAAACCTTAAGGCTTATCATGCAGTAACTATTTGGGAAATAATGCAAAATGATTCAGCTAATATTACGTTATAAGAGTGACGGTGTAAGAGGTTTAATTAACCCTTGAATATTAGCTGCCTTTTTCCACCTTTCCACTAGATGGTACACAAACGCAGTACCAGTTTGATTTGCCTGGGAATTGCTGTGTTGGACAATTGTTTTTTTTCTCCAATACTGCAAAGGAACCTTGGAAAAACCTAAAGAGGCATCAAGTTGACAGTGAATGCATTTTTTTTTTTTACAAAGGTAGAAACAAAGGTTATATGTTTAATTTGTAAGGAAAGTGTTGCAATGTTCAAAGAATGCAATCTCACTTGGCATTTTTTAAACTGAACGTACATACGGCAGGGGCGATGTTTAACACCAGCCTGAAGTGACCCTCTATATAGGCAACATCCAAAATTGAATGTGATCCTTGAGCCACAAAGACTTTCCCACCCCTGGCCTAGAGCAAGGTTAGGCCAAATTTGTGTCAGGAAACTGAAGCTTTGGTTCCACTAACCATAATCTCGCGGTTCACTAACACTTTGACCTGCAGCTCAGTCCCTGGGTCATTAAAAACACGGAACATTGGCCCATTGGGAAAAATAACGACCATTTCCTGCATGATTCCAGTGGTTAAGGTTCTGTAGCGACCAGAAGGTTGTGAGTTCAAATCCCAGGACTCTCCGAGAGCCACTTTTGGACCCTTCAGCAAGACCTTCAACCTTCAACTGAGTTTGGATTGGATTCTGCCTCACTTGTAAGGATCCACCAAATGAATAAATGCAAATGTCGAAGAATCCAACCTTAATAATTTATCTCTGCAACAAGAAACAAGACTGTGAGCACTGGCATGCTGGTCCAGGACCTGTCAGAAATGTCTACAAGCCTATTTAGCAATGCTAATGGCTGAGCATGAAAGATTGCTTAAATACAATCTTTTTGATATTGCTGTATCTGTGATGATACAGCAAAAACTCTGCCTTTGAAACCACTTTTTCAGGAAAGGATTTCATACATTTGATTTCTTAAATAGCATGCCAGGCTATTAAAGTTATAGTTGTGGTTAAAGTTGTGAGAACAGTGTTGCTAGGCAACTGGCAAATTGTGGACCACGCGCACAGGCTAGCTAATGACTGATGCTAATGATTTAGCTAGCTAAGAGTCATTAATATAGACAACGTAAAAGCAGAATGACAGTGAAAACAAGACAAAACCATCGGGAATATGAACATTTACCTCAGATGTGCTGGCAAATCACTATAAAAAGATTTGACACGACTAAAATGACACTGTAATTACACTTAGCATGGACCGCTAACCAAACTTCCATGAGTTCCGCCATATTGAGAAACATTGCGTCACAACTCGGAGCTGTCCGAAAAATTTCGACTTTGTTTCAAAACACTTATTTAGAAAAATATTTAGAAATGAATATTTTTCAATTGTTAAACCAGGCTATTTTCAATACAGGCGCATATTTAATGATAAAACTATTATCATGTTGCTCCCAGTGTGGGCTTTTAGGCTGAAACAACAACCTAATCTTTCAAAATGAAGTTACAGAGATTTCTAATGATGGTAATGCAATGTTTTGGAGGTGGATCTCTGGGTTATCAAAGATACATTAGTCTCCAATGAGCCTTTAATGGATGTCATGTCCTACATGAATAGAAAACTGCTCTATCATTATGTATTCGGATATTTCATTAATAACAGACAGTAAAGCAAAAACCCACACAAAGGGAGGGATGGTAATATTGTTGAAATGTGAGAACGTATGAAGCAACGTATAATTATAACTAACTGAAGTAAACACAGTTATTTCAGCGAGGTGCTTTGGGATTTCTAATTTCTGCTTTCCCTCAAGCGTCTCGAGAAGAGAAAACTCATTAATGGAGTTGAAAGTCGGGAGAGATGTTAAGAAACTTTGAAAACTGGCTTTGATATCAGTCTTGGCTGACGTTTGAATAATCAAAGTAGTGGCCATAATTTAGTAGCTTCAGACTCTGAATTATAGATCTGTTTATTGAGCTACACGTTTTTTATCAGTGCGTTTTCAGTGATCAGATAGCAAATGGCAAACACTATATCAGAGATGCCACTGATAAGATGAGCAGGAGATGAACAGCAAAGACACAAGTGCGATTAGATCTACATGAAGGACAGATCTTTCCTGAAAGCTGCTACAGGAGGATATGATTATGATGAAGTCACGGCTAGGTTACAGTCAGGTTATTACTATTTTTTACAAATATATGGCTGTCAAGTGTAGAGTATAAAAATGGCACTCTTACTGATTGCACATACCTTTAAAAACGCCCCAAGCACACTATTTAATCAGGACCAACTTTAACCCAGGCTCAAATTATGATTAAGCCCGGCTTCAGGACATTTACATTTAATGTTTCATTACCCACAAGCTGTAATGAGGCTACTCCAGCCCTGAGATGGAGCTGCTCTCGTATCAGAGGTGTCAGCGCCTCTTTCAGAGGCTGGAGGAGGGACACGTTGTCCCTCATTGGTGTCTTGGAAGGGATGAATCCTCCCTGCAGTTCCAGTCCTCTGAATTCCCCCCTCTAATACCTAACGGAGATTAAGGCCCATTAAAGCCTCTTTGCTGCATGCGCAGTTTCTATTGACTGCATTGACTCAACTCGTTTTAGCCAATGATCCGATTACAACTCTCGTTCCCCTGCCCTCCTCTTCATGTCACCCTGGATTTAAGGTCTGCCGCTGTGCCACGGACTCATATGCTGACACATGCACTTCTTAACACCCTCTTCTTAACACATGCATCCTGGGGCAGTGCAGGGACGTATTGTGACCTTAGTATTATAAGGTTCTATCTGCCATTCAGCCTTAACCCAGTTGTCCAGAACCTTATAATACTAAGGTCACGATATGCTACAGCGGTACTTATGACTCGCAGATTTCAATTGGCATTTAGGGTGATTTCCTTATACAATCTTTTTCCTTTTTGGTTTGCCAAGTAACCAGCATGCTAATTATCTAGCATGCTTACTAGCTATAAAGTCATGAAATCACATCAACTGTCATATAGCGCTAGTAGCAGTTACATTAAACCCTGATTCAAACATAGCATACCAAGCATTTAAAAAAAATTTTTTTTAGTAATTCATTGTTTACATTTATAAACAACTTCTGCCCAGCTAACAAAGAACATTATGAAAATGTTCAGTAATGCATTCGATAGTTTTCTAAAAAGGTTAGCCTGCTACGTTACAAAAAGAACATTCCTGCAATATTGTGACAATATATATAACGTTCTTAAAATGTTCGGTGTGTTTAAATGGAACTTGTGAATTCGTACATTCGACATGAAAAGGCGAACAGACGATATACTCGTTGCTCGAATGGCTAAAGACGTGATGACACTGTTGCTAGGCAACTGTAAAATGTGGAGCTAATCTAGCTAATGAATGAGGTTAATTGTTTAGCTAGCAAGCACGTAGCCATTTAGTCTTTTATACAGACAATGTAAAAGCACAGTGACAGTGGAAACGAGACAGAAACATGCTATTATATCGACATATCAAAATTTCCTCAGATTTGTTGGTCAGTTACTAAGAGAAGACTAAGATTACACTGTAATTACACTCGACCGCAAACCAAACTTAAATGGGTTCCACTTATTTAAAGAAATGTCAACATTGTGTCACAACTGGGACGTTCATATGGAATCTTTTCGAAAGCACGTTGAACATACGACCAGATCTGAACGTAGCAGATGCTAACACATCGTTCCAAACCAATATCATGAAAACCTTTTGTGTAAACGTTTCTACGACTAAAACTATTGTAGAATGTTGAAATGTAACAGTAAAATTCTCAAAACACCCAGAAAACCTTTTGCAAACCTAACATTTTTAACTGGATGGACAATTTCTGCTCCTAAAGTCTCCAAAAGATCATCTAACAAACTTCACTTGCGGTAATAAAAGGTTTGCAACGACCCTTAATATGACGACTGGGAATTCCTCCAAGGGAAAAGGGTGAGGGCAAGTCGACTCTCTCTCGAATCAATTGTAATAACCAGCAGCCTGATGTTATTAGTATCATTTGTGCCTCATTACGCTGCAGCTTGATCAGATTTGCTGTTTTGTTGGTTGAAATAATGAAGAGCGTCTACCAACTGAGCTGGATCTCTTTCACTGGTGTGATCAGATAGAAGCTGCCAGACGAGTCAGTCCATCTTCAACTCGAACCCCAGAAGCCTCCATTAAGCTAAGAGGGAACCCGTCTGAAGAGTGTGACAGAACTGGGTCTTAGTCCACAGAACAACTGGTATATCTGATCACTGCTCTCTGACTCGCTCAGTTCCTCTGTCGTTCCTGCTCTCTGATCTGACACACCCCACTCGCTGCATGACTGATAGATCCAGGACAAGCGAGTACCAAATAAAACCAAGGGATTCGTCACGTCACAGAGCGCTCAGAAAGTGATCTGAGCACGGTGCAAATGCTGTAGTGTATCAGCGCCTCAGGGATAAAGCATACAAAAAGATTAAGATCTGCCACAAACAATAGAGTTTTTTTGTTTTGAAATAATTAGATCTGAATACTTGTTAAGGCATGTTGGAATTTTTATGATCTGAAAATTCTCTGCCCAGAGCTGGGCAATAATCGAAAATGTATACTTATACTTTGTACTTTGTTTTATTCTCGTTATTTATTAAACTTCCACATTTTGGATAGTTTTATTGCAGCTGCATTGATAACGTTCAACACTCAGTCTCTATCTCACGCCCTCTCTTTTTGGTTTGCCAGCAGCCAATCAGAGCAAGCCTAAGGGCGAAAAACGCACAGGATTAATGACCCAGGGTGACCAATGAAAATAGAGAAGAGGTCTTCAGTTAATTAAATAGTGCAAGTCAGGTCCAGGGAGCAGGGTTCGGCTGGTTGGGTGTATCCAGCTAGCCCTAGTGGTCAAACGGTATAAAACCCATTATGTTGGCAAAAAACATTTTTTTTTTAAATGTGTTTTTGATTTTTTCTAGTAATTTTCATAGTATTTTTTATATAATAGTAACTTTTCCAGTGAACGTTTGTTCACCCACAAGCGCAATTTGAAGATGGTGCCATCAGCCAATCAGCATTGTTAGAATGTTATATTTTAGCATTTCTAGCCTGGTGAGTTTATATTAATGCGCTCGTTCTAATACGTTATTGTTTCTATAGTAACAACTGATTCACAGGGACTTGTACGGTGGACATTCACATCATTTAAGCCCAACAATAAAAGGATTAAATAAGTGTTGTTATTTTACAAAGAAAAGCGTATAATGGTTGTTATGTTGACGCTTTCTGTAAGGAGAAGCTTTATTTTTGTCAGTGCTTTGTAACAGTCAGAGGTAAAGCTGTTCCTTGAAGTTTTCCGCCGTGGGAAAGTCTTCAGGACAGAGGAGTTTGTGCTTTGTGAAAGGTACCACATGTCGTTCTTTAATAAATAAAAATGTGTAATTGCTGGCAAATTGCTGTGGTATAAGCGGAATAAAACACTTCGGGACGCGCTGTTATTGGAAAATAAGCAACTTTGGTTTTATTCCTTACTTAACCATATGCTTCTCAGGAAGTTTTAGTTAAAAAATATGCTGGCTTAATAAAATTACTTTAGAGTTAGAATGTATACATAATTGAGTAATTTAGGAAAAGAAACTAACAGGAAATGTAGAGAGGCCACACAACATATCTACATAAAGTACATATGTGTATTATAACATGAGGGATTATGGACAGTAGCAGAAGGTAAACCTGTTTTTGCCATCAGCACTAGGAAGCGTATGTGTCCTTTTTCCTGACTTTGCACTGACTCTCCCGCGCTGAGAGGTTAATCACAGTCCTTCACCGTCCTTGTCAGACATGTATGAATGCGATGCTTGGCTGGTGTGTCTGTGGCAGGCAGGCAGATGGTCACTGTGTGAATAACGACTGTCAGACTCGGGCAGGTCCCTCAGTGATGTAGCGGGCAGGAGGCAGACGTAGGCCTGATGGGTAAATCAGCCACTGAATACTAACATCAGCCTTCTGTTTACCATTTTAAAGGTATAGTCAGTCATTTTGGTAGACGTTAGGTGTAGCTGTCTGTTTTAAAACTCAACATCGAAACAAATACAGCCCCTCTCTTCAGTGTTTCCTCCAAAGCCAGACCCACAACACACATTGTAGGGAACTGTGTGTTGTGGCGGAGCTTTCTGAATTGCCAGGCAACATGAGAGACGCCTCCTTGTACTGATTAGTTGGATGTTGGTGGTCCACATCATGTGTTTTGTCTACCGTTTACAGAGCCTGGGCCTCCACAGCATGGAAATAAAAATAGAACTATTTACTAAGTCATTATAATGAGGAAGTTTCATGAAACTATGACTAGTATAACCACGGTAAAGTTGGTTTTATATACTATATTAAAAACATGTTCGCACCTCCAAAGCCAACAGGATTTATTTACATATTACATTCATGTCTACACTGTTTTATTTTGCATTTATATCACATTTTTAACAGTTGTTTGATGCATTTCTCTGGATATCAATACCAAGGCTCTGGTCATAAACTAGTAAGGGTCATAATAAAATAATAATAATATTTTGTATTTTTATTTTCTAAGGTCATAATTTAAAAAACTTTCTTTTTATTATGACTTAGTAAATAGTTTTATTTTTTCTTCCATACCACAGAGAACAGAGTTTTTCCTCCGAACAGATATTTTATTGAAGCTGCCCGAATATGAGGAGAACTTCACTAAATATGACATTTTTAAAACAAGGTTATACTTTTTTAAGAACAAACATTCCAGGTGGAAATCATAAAAAACGGTATTCGTATGTGGTTTTAATAAACTACTGAAGGCTAACAGAAATCATCTCCAAAAGTCCGCTTTAAAAATTATTCTAGCAGTTACTTCAACCAAATAATTTAAAAATTACACAGTTTTTGCAGTGTTATATTTTATTTTATGTCACATCATGTCATTTAAAAATGTAAAGCAATACCATGATATACTGAAAATATATATATATATATTATAATTTTGTAATAATCTTTCAATTACAGAATCAATGGTTATGAATTGCCAGTATTTCCAACAATAACTGAATGTGTAAGCATTTTACAAAATAATGACTTTGTTTTCATATGGCACCTCAATCTTGTATGTATCCTATTAAATACAAAAATTATGTGAGTAAGCATTTGAGTAAAGAAAGTCTGGCACCAGTTTCTTGGAGTGTACGAGATTAAAACAGCTTCAAGTGAACCAGCCTTATAGAGGTTTTTTTTTGTTGAGTTGCATTGGGTGCATGTGATCAATAAACTCTGGATAAAATTCCTGACATATTCACTGTGCTCTGAATATGTCAGGAGTCTGGCGGAGTAGGCGGATATGGTATTGATTCCTTAGTGTACTTCTTTATTGTTGAATCCAAATATGTATCTTTTCTCCTGTAAGAGACATGTTCTCCCAAATGGCAGCATTTGCAGGAGAAAAATAGGCGATTTTACATAACACACAAGTTTCATGTATTGATTTGTGATTTTGAGTTAAAACTCCTTTACTGCAGGTATAAAGAATGAACTATTAAAACATACTGCACTGATTTATGATATTTAAAAAAAAGTTGACCAGGGTATGTAGCTTTGCAAGTATAGTTACTGTATGTGAAGTGTGAAATTGCACCAGATGATCGCTGAAAAGTAATGTTTATCGTCGAATAGAACCCTATGAATAACGCATATGGGCGCGGCCGATTCGTACAGGGCCGTGGCTCTGTGGTGTCGAGCTCCTCGATGCTGCAATTACATCACGGAGCAGCTCTGCCTGCACAGCGCCCATAAATATTCATGGCGACACCGGAGGCAGAACGGACACCTTTGATTCGCCAGGATCCGAGCCAGCCAATGTATGACAAGCAGCTGTGGACACTGAGTGCATAATGGTATCCAGCTCGAGGAGAGGACTCCCTGTTTATCTAGCAATCGGGAAAGATCAAAGAGCCTGCACACACACTTGCACAAAAAAAACCCTGTGATTCCTACTGGTAGCTCAAGTGTGTGTGGAGATGTGTACGCGTGAGAAAACTCCATCACAGCTCTGGGTGAGAAATCTCCACACACTTTTCCAGAGACATCTGCACCTATTACTGATAAATCTCCCTGTATACAGGGACGTTAATGTAAAAGGAGGCACTCTTTATTAGGAACAGTTAATCAAGCCACTACTACTTAAGAAAACTTTTCATGTTTAAAAAGAAAAATATTGCGTTAAAATAAAGCCACATCTCCAAATGTTTAAAACATCACTCATTGCATATGTTGTTCATTTTATATCATCAGTTTTGCTCGATTTCATGAAGGGTGCCAATAATTCTGGAGTTGACTTCTTTAAACTTTTCATGTTTAAAATTTTTTTTTTGTGTTAAAATAAAACCACACGGCGTCTCCATATGTTTTAGCTCAAAACATTTCTCATTGCATGTGTTGTTTATTTTACATATCGTCGCTGTCCAATGAAAAACACGTGTCTCCAAAAATCCACTTTTTCAAGAACATGAAAAACACTTTCACCAAATTCACGGTGTGATTTGTCGGGTTTTCATCGGTCATTTAGATGTCAACTGCTTTGGGGTAGATAGAAGTTTTTGCCCACATTCCATATATGAAAAGATGGAGATACGTGTTTTTTCATTGGACCGTGACAATATTCATTTTTGCTCGATTTCATGAAGGGTGCCAATAATTCATAATTCTGGTGTTGACTGTAGCTACTGTAGCTATATGGGCGTCAACACGGTTGTGATTGCTGAGTTTCCTAAGCAATTTAAAATGCAATATTATGTCATTTCTTTGAATAAGAAGTGGTCTCTTCCAGAATCGTAATGCTCCTGTCCACAGGCAGAGCCGGAGTCAGAGGCCCAGCTGGCACTGGCTAACCCTGACACCAAAATTGTTCATGAATGCTTGCATCCACCCAAGGAACCACCATAGGACCACCGCTCACCAGATATTATTAGGGTGATGGTCCATTCTCAGTACAGTATTGACACTGACATGGTAGTGTGTGTGTAGTGCAGGTACGAGTGGATCAGGTACAGCAGTGTTGTTGTTGGGGTTTTAAACACTGTGTTAAACAGTTACTGCACTTTATTACACACTCCTACCTTGTTGGCCACTTTGTGGGTGTAAGAGTTAAAAACTAAAGCTCATATTTTTCCATGCACAGTGTGTGTTAATTGTACTCCAGCACTTCATCAGGGTCAGTTTCTGACCACATCACTGCTGTTAGCTGGAGATTTTCGGTTGGTCTTTGGTTTCTCAATCCAGCAGTGACACTGAGGTGTACCTGATCCACTCGTACCAGCACCACACACACACTACCATGTCAGTGTTACTGCTGTACAGAGAGTGATCCATCACCCAAATAATATCTGCTCAGCAGTGGTCCTGTGGTGGACGGGGTAAAAGGAGGCTAAAGCATTATGTATAGAAACAGATGGGCTACAATCACGGGAGGTGGATTTGATATGTTGGCCACTGAGTGTATTTTATTATGTGATTTGCTTGTTTTAGTAAAGTGTTCCAATTATTTTGGTAGTTAGTTTTACTTTTTTAGCTTAATGGTAATGACAATATCTGCAAAAGAATGTGACATTTGGTTTTATTTCCTTCCAGGCATTAATAAATTCCCCTTAAGGGACTCCATTCAGTTGAATGTACAAATCCATTGTGCTTGTTTTCTGCAGTTGCTTGGTGCGAACCCAACACAGTTTTCCTCCCACTCGCTCCAGAGCTCTTAATTTTTTCTTCCACAACTTGTGCACGCAGGAGGAAGAAACCTACCAAGGACAGATTTCAGATGAGGAAATATTTCAGAATACTTAAAAGAGGTCAACTTTTCAATTGGAAATATGGAAAATTGAAAGCTGAAATCTGAACATCAAAAAGAGCCATAAAATTTTTAAAAGGTTTTTTTGTTGTTGTAATCTACGTATCTATGCTATATTACAGAAATAAATAAATAAATAAATAATCTTGTAATTTTACTCAAGGACAGATGGCATTAAAGATTGAAGGCAGATTACAGGAGAATAATTTCTAACCAAAATCACTTCAAGAAAGTTACAGTCAGAAGTGCATTTCTAATTGTCAGAAGAGATGTAATGTGAAAATCTAGAGATTTCAGCATTAATGAAAAAGACTAAGCCACATTTATCATTTATCAAGAACTGAAAATATTAACGAGATCATATCTTTCTGCTAGAAATAGAAAAACTAAGGATCCCAGCTTAATAATTATTTTTCCACACTGCTTTGGAACAAATATTTTAAAATGTAAACAGGAGCAGTTTTTATTGTACAGTACAGTAAGTACCTAGTATTTTATACGTAAGTATGTGGTTATTACAGGTAATTTCTGGTACATACTTTGCATTTTGAATTTTAAAGTACTGTACATAGTAACTTGTGTAAAAAAACCCTACCAGGTTTGTACAACAGTATTTTAGTGCCACAATGCAATAATTACTCAGAATTGAATAGGTAATAATGCAGTACTTACAAGTAATACTTGGTGCACAGTTTTCAAGTTGAATATTGAATTACATAGTAACTAATGTAAAAAACGTAATGCTAAGAAGTAACGTAATAGTACTAACTGCTACCAAACTGCTTTAATAAATACATGCATGTCTAACTGAAAGGACTAAGTAAGTACAGGTAACAAATGTGTAATAATGCTTGTAACATGATAGAATTATTCAACAATTACCTGAATGTAAATAGTTATTTGTAATTTCATGTTCAAATACGGATCTTCAAATCAAGTACTGCCTTATACCTGATATTTTTCAACATTAGCTACTATGTACTTACATTTCCATGTTGCTAAATTTGCACCAAGTATTGCTGGTAAGAGCTACACATTTATCCATTGTATACTAAGAAAATATTACACCTATAGCACCCAGTGCCGCTGTACAAACCTGGTAGTTTTCACATAAGTTACTATGCACTTGAAAGTACCAGACTTTACTTGGTATTTACCTATTAAATATTAGTTACTTGTAGTTACTGTACAGTAAAATCCAAGCAGCGTTTATAAAATGACATGCTTGATATGGAGAACATAACAATAAACTATCATATTCAGTGCATTTGTGAGGCTTTAGAGAACAATTCAATTCAATTCAATTGTATTTGTTTAGCGATTTTAATAATAGACATTGTCACAAAGCAGCTTTACAGAAATACGGAAGTAGATTTAGATCCCTAATGAACAAGGAAAAAATCCCTAAGACGACACAAGGAAGAAACCTTGAGAGGAACCAGACTCAAAAGGGAACCCATCCTCTTCTGAGTGACACTCGATAGTGGGACTATAACAGCAGGTGGATAGAACAGCATGCATTTGCAGCATATATTGTGTAATATATGCTCGTGTAATACTAACACGCATTTTTGAGTCATGAGGTATAGTGTCCTCTACTGTCATGGTCCAGGTGTCATTTTGTCCTTGAGTATCATGGTAAGTCTCCACCAATAGAGGTCCTCATTGCTTTAAAGCCAGTGGAGGACTAAGTCAAATAAAACTGGCCTTTACTGAGGTGCAAAATAGAACAAATTTTTTAATAAATAATCCTGAGTCCCATAATGCCTTGCGCAGGATATGTGCTCATCAAACATTATCCAAAACATTAATCCATGCAACATGTAAGATGCTAAAACGTGGTGACATTGTGTTCTACCATTGAACTGTATGGAGATGAAAATATGAAAAAGGGGTCAAGAGTATTTTTATAATTGAAACAAGTGTTCAGCAAACAGGAAGCACCGAGACACATCAGTATCTTCTAAGGAGGATGCAGACAGTTACATTTATTTAAAAGCAGATATTGAGCCAAGCTGCAGTATGAAGTGTACATCCGCCCCACCGCTTGGTTGTAGCAGCAGGCTGAACATCGCCTTTTTATTATTTTGTCAGTTAGACTGAATTTAGCTCAGGGTTAACATTTACGCCCTTTATCCAGAGCGACTTACAGAAGTGCTTTGTAGTCTCTATTGAAAAACATCATACCTCATGCTTGCACAAATAGGTCATGGTTTAAGGAATAACATAAAGCTAAATCCCTGTTAGAGAGGAGTTAGTATGAAAACAGCAAAGAAAACAGAGTCAAGGTTTTGTTTTTTGTGTGTGTGTAGATTTAGTGCTTAAGTGTGTGTTAAGACATCTAGTGATGGAGCTGTTCGGACTGCCAGGGGAAGTTCATTCCACCACCTGGGTGCCAGAACAGAGAAGGGTCTTGATGCATGTCTTCCTTGTGTCTTGAGAGATGGTGGGTCTTCCTTGGGGCTTCAAGGCAACGTGGCACAGAGCGGGGTTTGATAAGTGACTTCAGGTAGGTGGGGGTCCGTTTTTGGCTTTGTAGGCAAGCATCAGTGTTTTAAATCCAACCCGGCCAGCTACAGGGAGCCAGTGGAGGGATGGATTAACCACGGAGCCAATGGATTAACCCCTGATGCCACGCTGCAATAAACCTGCTGCAACTCCTAGACCTCCACATTGTGTGTTCGATTATTATTACTCTATTTCCCTTTGAATCTCGATACCCATGATGCCCAAACATGATGGATCTATCAGACAGGGACACTATTTTCTCCTGAGTGGTTTATGATCATAGTTTTTTTTTGTTTTACTTGGCTCTAGGGGCTGCAGCACACACCATCCCAGAAATCCTCAGAGACATTTTATATAAAACTTAAACAAGAACGCTAACTGTATCTCGCTGGCCAAAACAGGGGTAAGCAGTATTATCCGCAAAAGGGCCAGTGTGGATGCAGGTTTTCGTTCCAGCTAAACAGGAACCCACCCAATTCAATCTGTATGATCAATTGACGTCAGTCTTCAAAACAACTTATTCGTCGTGTCAGGTGCTTCTGCTTTATTCCAAAAAGAAAATCTGCAGTCACATCAGATTGATGTGTTGAAGTTCAGCCCATATCTTGAAATACAAAGATCATGTGAAACAAATCCAGCAGATATGAAAAGATAATTATATTTTACGATTACACAGATACTGTACACTTCCCCAGGCCTTGGCTGATGCCCCATACAGTGTATATGTTCACAGTGGAAGTAGGAACGTGGTACTCTGTTAAATCAGCATGCCGAAAAAGGCCATATGCATTCCACCCGTGGTCATTAGCAGTGTTTGAGGACGAGTGGGTTTGCACTGTGGGAGTGAGAAAGTAAGCCGAGGCACACACAAGCGAATTCCGACTTCATTAGTGAGCAGATATGGACACACACACACACACACACACACACACGGACACACACGGACAAAAGCAAACTCACACGCAAAGTTGCAACGTTCCTAGAAATTAAACAGTGCAGGCATGGCTTTGAAATCATAACTGTGTTAATTAAATCAGTATCTTTAGAATCGTTAGGGGTCAGTACACATACTGAAGAATGATTCACTCACTTAACTAGATTTACTGTAATTATCGTCCCGTTAACACAACGCAACAACCTCTTACCTATTCTCAAATTCCATGAACTAGACATTCTGGCAATTATGATTCTACCCATAAATAAATAATAACCTTGGACAGACGATGTCTACCAGTAAAACAGGCCCAATGTGAAAAAATAAAACCAAAATGAAACTACTGGGTCGTAATTTTACTCGTATGCAACGAGAAACATGAAAAACGTCATGACTATGGGGAATTAAAAAAGCCCAAGGACAAACAATTCCCAAAACCTTATTAGGGGGTTTAAAGGTGCAGTATGTAACATTTAAAAAAGTGTTTCTAGACCTGTAATAATTCAACAATTTCATAGATGTTGTAGAAAAACTGTGATCTGCAACATTGCTATGCAATAGATTTTGGGCAGTTTTTTTTTTTTTGCATTTCAGGCTACAGTTTACATTTTTTTCAGCCAGGAAGAAAAGCAACTCACAAGGCATACAGAGTTTAAACAGAAGATGTGGGCTCGGTTAGGGGGAAGGTGAAGGAGGCAGAGGACTTTAAAATGACAAACTACCACTTTAATTTGAAAGTACACACTGATATCGGAACAATTCTTTGACTACGTCGTAGATAAATTAAGATGACACATGTCAGGGTTTTCAGATACTATTTATGTGTTTATGCAGACAATATAATTCAGTTAGTTTTTTGAATTTTGCATTTTTATTTAATTTTTCCATTGCTGGTTAGCATGCATTAGCAAATTAGATATGATTTAGGCAGTATAATGTAGGCACGCATGTAGCAGCTACCAATTTTGCTCAGTAAC
>JAOUQW010000024.1:1854451-1867723 GCA_028565825.1 Olivaichthys viedmensis | reverse complement strand
ATATATCTCTTTGTATTTTTTCATGTATAAATATTTATACATATGTATATATCTATATATATATATATATATAGATAGATACAGATGTATAAATATTTATACATGAAAAAATACAAAGAGATATATAACGGAGAATTGTATTTTTATTTTATTATTATAATATTTTTTGTTTGTTTGTTTTTTGTAGTGCTTCTGCTACACAGTGCAATAATTCATTTCTCTCTGCAGCCCAAACTGTGTTGCACAAAGGCTTCATGCTAAGCTGGAGGAGGCTGTTATTGTTGGCCAGAGGACCCTCAGCACTGATCTGAGTACAGCTTAGCGCCAGTGCTGCATTAATAAATAGGTCAGAGAGGTTTTGTACCCTCAGAATATTTTCAGGCTTGACTTGGCAAATTGAACATAATTAAAGCCCAAGGCAGAGGTTGCACTTTCCTTTAAAATGGCGTGGCGTGCGGCTGCGGGGTGGAAGACACGCAGGAAGATGAGCACGCAGCTTCCATTCTGCAGGAGAGCGCTCCAGCGGCAGCCATTACGCCGTCCCACATCTCGTCTTCCTCCAAGGCTTCTGCTCATCACCATCACCTCTTATAAACGCTGCAGTGGATAAACAGAACATTCACATCAATAACAGTGCATGTACTCTACACACTGCTTATTTTGCATTACCGCAGCATGTGTGTGTGCGTGCGTTTTTTAATGTGTACATGGATGATGAGTGGGTGAGCAGGATGCACCTCTAAAAGGGGGGTTGGGGAGCTGTGGGCGGTGTTTCATGCCCTTGTGTAATGGCAGCACCTTAGCTGGTCTGGGTCAGTGCAGCTCCACTGCTGCTTTTAGCCAGTAAAGATGCAATCAGATTATACTTAGCCAGGATATAAGATAATTTGCGCCGACGAAGGAGCCCGGCTTACCAGCTGGAGGACTTTTTCCGCGTCCACCTGGCACTGTTCTGTCTTATGCGGGACCATATGAGGACACAGATTGTCAAGGACTTAAAGAAAAGCTCAGCAAAAAAGCAATGTAAAAAGCATCAAGGCTTCAGTTAATCACTGGGGATCGTAATGAGCTGAATGTGAATTTTGTGTGCCATAAATTTGAATCACAGTGCTATATCATTTCACATGTATATCAGATAATACAAGATCTGGATAAAAAACTAATTTCAACCTTAAGCCTTTATCAAGGCATGTTTTTTGGATAGAACATGATATTAAATGACATCTAACACTGCAGTGTATTCAATGATTTGTTTAGGGGGGGGAAATCAGTTATGAGGATCGCTCTTAGTCTTTAGGAATACTGTTTTCTCTGATTTAAAAAATTGTGTCGCACATTTTAAGGGACGTGCCACGCCTAGAAATAACAATTTGTGATACGTCATTGCATATATCAATATAACGTGAACTGTGCAGTCATTTCTTTATCATGGTATACCATCATATCGGTGTATCGTCACACCTCCAGTCTAAAGTGCTAACAAAAAAAAAGAAAAATACAATACTCTGTTCTCGAGAACAGCATCTAATTTATCCCGTATGGTACACAACCAGAATTCATCACATTTTTCCAAGGCAAGAGAAGGAATTTAATGATTACAGGCTTAAGAGAAAATACCACAATATTGCTCTGAAGAGAATTAAATTATGCCACCCAAATGGCTTGTAATACAGACTTATGAATTCAATTGCTAGCAAATATTTCATAATAGTAGGGGGGAAAAAATGCTGTCATGTGTTGCTTGTCTATTCAGATCCTAATGATGCAGAAAGAGATCTAATTTTGTATTGAAGTATTTACGTGTATTACACAAGATGTGTGGCTTTTTTGTTGTTGTTGTTGTTGTTGTTGTTACATGAATATCTCCTTATAAAAAAATCCAGTCCTGTATACTTTTGCAATTATCACATTATGAGAAATTGAACTAGAGAACATTAGCGAATAAATTGCTTTCATTTGGGCTCTATTTATACCATAAATATTGACTTTTTAAAACATTTATTCCGAAAATGGTTCATTATTTCCTAACAGTCTAGTTTACAAAAATGACCAAAATTAATTTGTGCTGCAAAAGAAATCGTGCAGGAAGGTCTGTGCAGTATAAATTACATTTGATGTATTTCCAACAATGTCCTGTCCTTGTGCTGGATGTCAGAGATGCCCAGACTTTTAATTTGATGGGTCCATTTAAATGCACCCTTGTGAACAAGCAAACAAGCAGATTCACCAATATCAAAGTGAAATTATTATTTTATTTTAATCATGGACTTCTTTAGTGCACACAGGAGCAGTGGTGCAAAAAAAATGCAAAAATGATATAATCTTTATGACTGGTGTATGATGTGCCACGACGCAACTGCATAAATTACAGTTGAGTGCAAAAGTTTGCATACTCTTAGGACAAAATGAAGAAAGACAAAGAAAGTGCGGTAGAAAAGATGTTTGATGGTATTTCCAACGACGCCCTGTCCTTGTGCAGGATGTCAGAGACGCCCACTGTGCTTTTTTTCTGAACGAGTGCAAACGGCCGCTCCTCCGCAGCCGGACAGCCCCAGCTGGGCTAAAAAAGCCTTTTCCTCAGCTTTAGAAAATTAATGGCAGAAAATCACGACCTGGAGGCTTTGATCCTCCATAGGGGGGCACGAGCGCTGATTAATATGCAACATTATCAACCGTCTATGTCTGTCAGTGAGTGCACACACACATGCACACACACACACACACACACAATTACACGCAGAATCTTACAGCTTCATCAAGTCATCTCTGTGTGCCTTCGTATCAGACACAGAGATGCCTTTTGTGTGTGATGTTTTTAAAATATCTGCGATTTAACCTCCGCCTTCCTGATCTCAGCCCACACGCCGTATCCTTGCTTTTAATTATCAGTTTTTCAGGCTAGCATTTCTGCCTCTACAACAACAGGCCTTTTGTGATAAACATGCAAGGAAGTAATAAATCGAAGCCTTCAGCAAGTAATTTAGGTGAAGCAGGTAAACTCCAGTCATTAACCGCAACCGCTCGTGGCCTGCTTCTCTGTCTGCTTTTCATGATCGGCTGCATGGAAGAGGGTGTGATGGCAGGAGCTGTGGATGAAAGACAGAAGAAGAGGAATGAGAAGAAAGGGGGGGGAACAGAGATTCAGGGATGCAGCGAGAAAGAAAGAAGGAAGGAAACGGGCGGGAAGAGGCACAATGATGAAGGACCGAGAAAAAGAGAAGAGGAGAGAGAGCCAGATGCCATCCGTCACTACCCCTCCCCCTCGTCTCCTCGTCTCCTGTTCACACACTGCGTGTGTGTAGTGTAGAGACCATGATTGGACCATGAAATAAGGTCTGCATGTATGTGTGTGTGTGTGTGTGTGTGTGTGCGCGCACTGAAGGCATCTTCAAGAGGAGCGCCAGGACGTATTTGTCAGCTGCACAGACAAATAAAAACAGATAATCAGCGTCTGCTAGGGAAAAGCAGGATCATTACCTCTTCTTCGTCTTCGTCGCAGCCGAACACGTCGCGCTTCGTCCCTGCGTCTGTATTCTGCGCATCCGATTTTTTATCGAATCAGTCATTTAAATGTGCTCTTGTGAGAAAGCAAACAAGCTGATTCACAGATAAGAAATATATATATATGTCTATTTTTATCAGGGCGCACATGCAAGAGCAATGGTGCAAAGTATGCACCACAAAGCAAACACATAGTTTAGAAGTGCAAAGGTTTGCACGCCCTGAGGACAAAATGAAGAAGACAAAGACATTTAATTTGCACCACCAAGACATCTAGGCCCTGATTTCCTAAAGGTTTGTGTGTGTGTGCAAACTTGATAACACCTGCAAAAAAAAAACGTGCAAGCTGATTTACTAACAGGGTCTACGGAGGATTTGTGTCTTTCACATGAGCAAAATTGCACGTCTTGTCCATTTTGCACGTTTGCCTAAATGAATATGCAATTTGGGGCAATTCTACCTAAAGATTTAAAATACAGGGCAGAGTCAATACAAATTTGCCATTTACTAAGTCTGAAAGTCACTTCAGGAGAGGCGATTGTGTGCGCAAATTAGTACGACCGAAAAGGCAGGTATTACATTTGCAGAGGCTTGTTTCCGACGGTTGAAGACAAAATTATACCATTTACTAAATCAGAATAATGAGAAAGTTTATCTTAATTACGCCTTAGTGTCTCAAAACAACCTGAAAGTTTCTCAAAATGATGACTTAATATTGCTGCGGTAAAGTTGGTTTTATATTAGATATTCACCACACGCTCACACCTTTGATGCGTTTAAAGAGCCTTCCAAAAGGTTTTCATTCACATAAAATGTATTAATCAAATTACTACTCCTTATTTGGGATCTTAGTAAATCAGGGCTTTAGTGTGTTAGGTTACAGAGATATTCCTTCATTGTCATAAGTAATGGTTAAATAGCGTATGTTAACATATTAGTAGTAAAACAAATCTAAATGATATTAGTTTAAAAATGTGCATGTCCCTTTCTATATGTGATATAAATACCCTCTAATAACTTGTATGTCCACCGTTTGCCTTTATATCAGCCTCCAACCTCTTTCGTATCCTCAACAGCTTTTGGAGCCCCCTGTAATATTCGACCCCCTGCACATTCTTCCTGAAATATCTGTTCTAACTCTGCCTGATGTCACACGCTGCCTTCTTCAAATCTAGTCTGAAGACCGAGAGGGTCATGCAAAACCTCCTTCTGAAAATATTTATCTGTGTATCTTTCCTCCTGTTTTGGATTCTTCAGCCCTGATGTGAAGACCATGAGCTTCCTGTATGAACACTGTGATGTCATTTTTAACAGTAAAGTTTTTTTTACTTCTTTACAGTATTTTCCTGTTAAACACTATGCAAACAACGATGTAGCGTTCAGCGTGTTTACGGTACATTACTAGAAAATGCAATGAATCCTGGAATGTTTAGCTACAAGGACGTCGTCCGTGGCTAACGCTTCATTTGACTCAGAAGCGGTTGAGCCGCGACGTCAAGACTCTCCGCACACCTTCAAAATGTTCTGTCAGTAAGCTAGCTGTTGAAACGACTTCGCTAATTAGCTAGATATGACTAAAATGTATTATTTTTAATGTGCTGTTTACTTCAGAAGTGAACTTCCAAATCATTTAGCTAAGTTGCTAGCCAGGTCTTTGATTCTCCAATAACAGTTTTAGGTCGTTCATCTACAAAGTGTTCACATGATCTGATATTTTACCAAGATAGCTAGTTCAGCTGACAACTGTTGTACCTTGAATTATTGTTAGCTAGCTAGTTAGCAAAAAAAAAAAAAAAAAAAAGGGTATTAGCTACGTTGCTCCCGCCTAAAAACCTTTGAAAACTGTCCTCTCACTTGCCTGAAAAGCGAGTTTCAGCTTCTAGTTCTAAAACAAAGTTGCATTTTTGTTGTTTTCCCCGTTAAAAATTTAACATGAAAGAAAAATGTTGGTGTAAATCGTGTCGTTTAAAATCAAAGGGCACATGTATAGGATTTTGCAGTAATTGACATCAATGTAAATGAAATGAAAAAATACAGTAGTTTTTGAGACATAACTGTAAAATGTACAGTCAATTAAAGTGAAGTGTAATGTAAACTTTACAGTAAATTACAGTGAGTTTTTTCCAGGAAACTAGTGTTTATTTACAGTAGCATACTGTATAATGGTGACAGTGATTGTTACAGTGAATTGCTGTTGTACAGCTTCTTACTGTACATTTACTGTGCTGCCTGTATTTTATTTGTACATTTTACAGTAACATTTGTACAGTGAAGAATATCAAACAGACCAACAGACAGAGCCTATAATATTGCACTATTGACTGTATAATTGTGCCAAATCAGCGGTTTGCTCAAAGACTGACCGATTCCGCAAGTTCGATTCGTGATTTCCACGGTGAGTAGGCTTACAGCATGCGCTCAGCGCTAAGCTCAGAGAAAACCCAGTCGATATTATTGCTCAGTTTTCCTTCCCGGCAAGTTTGACCTCTGCCTGTTGGCGCACAATGTCATCCACCGTCTGCCTCGAGCAGCCTACTGTTTTTTCCCCCCCTCTCTCTATCTTTTCCTTTTTTTTTTCTCTTTCTCTTTCCCTTGGCAGCGGACATGCGGCGCGAATGCCAAGGCCAGGGGCTGGCGCGGTGATGGACAGATGGAGAGGTCGCGCTCAACAAGTGTGAAATGCAGAGGAAGTTAACCGGCGCAGATCTGCGAGAGGAGAGAGGAGACAGACGGACGGAACGAGACGGACAGACGAGGATACAGAGGAGGAATAGACGATTGGGGTATGTACCTGCACAGATGGTAGGTTGGCCCACAGGGGCTTGCTGTCACTGCACTCGCAGGCTGCAGAAGAAGAAAAAACAGGTTTGCGTGCGGCGATGCAGCTGCACTAGCAGTCCAGGATGAACAGCATGCGCGGCATTGATATTTTTAGCCACCTCCATCGTATAGCGATAACTGACTCCAAGCAGGTTATTCAGTTGCTGCTTTAAAAAATTTTCCACCGTTCTTGCATGCACAGATGTTTGAAAATTATCAGAGGCATTGGATTCAATAAATATGGCCTATGTCTTATGATGTGCTCTGAAATTGTAAGAGTGCACTGGTACATATTTTATGGTTCGTACTATTACAAATAACATGGAGATATCCGAGGACATGATTAAACGTAATTGTAGAAACAACGTGATCAAAGCAGGTGTATCGTACGCTTGAGAAAAAAGCGCTTGAAAAAAAACAACGTAGGTCTGTGCTGGACTCCTTGGTTGTGTTTATAATCCTTCCTGTCAGTCAAGTTATGGACACGCCCCCAAGGGGCATCTTTACTGCTCAAAAATGTGAACATGGTGGAATTCAGCGCTAAATGGCAGCGCCACCAGATACTATTGTTGTGGGAAAAAAACACAATCTGCTGCAAAAAGGTGTAAAGACGACAAAAGAAATAAAACCAGAGTCAAGGGGATAAAGTTGGACACTGAATTAGCTACATTTCTCCTGGACAGGTGATGCGATTGTAAGTGTTAAATTGGTAAACTGTTTTGAATCAATGACCGCAGCAACAAATTATCAATAAAGTTATTGGGTGTGTCAGTATTTCACGTGTTTATAGCCGAGTTATAACTGACCAAGTAGAACGAGATAGTTACCCAGATTGGCCAATGAAGGATGATCCAGGTGCCTAAAATAAGCTTCAAAACTCTCGTCTCTTCCAACGTATTATGAACCAGTCTTGCATCAACAAATCAGTAAGTTATTTGGCGTGTCTGTATTTTGCGTGTTTAGTGCGAGAATGAGATGATTGAAAGTTAACTCGCTATCTACCTAACTAACGAGGATTAACTCTGCTGGCCACCGTAGATTCTGGGAGGCGGGGCTTCGTATACATGGGCATGGATGGGAGGCGAGGCCATGGAGTAAACAAATCATTCCACTGTTTTTATGGTTCACCTTGAGTCCAAATTATACCAAAATTGCACCGTTAAGGTTCAGTACAGTTCATGTACATTCGAGCTCCTCTCGTTTTCTGTCACGAATCATCACATCAGCCAGGATTTAAATATTCACAGCAAAAATGAAGCACAATGCATCTTCCGAAGTCAAGACAAAGTAATTTGCTGATTGGAGTCCCGTCGCCAGCAGGTTGTGATGTCATCTTGATTTATGTCTTCCCTCAGTCAAATTGCGGCGGGCGAGCTGCAGTCGCTGAATCCCTCCGACTCCGGACACTGACATGATAACTCCGCTTCAAAGGTCTAGAACTAACAGTCTGACAACTAACGTCTCCGTGAGGTCATTATTCACTCGTATCGAGTCGGAGTCTGGTGCATTGTGCGTACCAGTCAATAAACTGCAATTCGTCGAGAGCCGCTGTTCTGACCAAAAACTGCCTGTTAATTCCTCCAGCAGAACGAAGACGCACGGCTATATGCCTCGATCTTGCCCTTGGGGAACGATGTGTAAATACATGGCAGAAACACTAGTTAGGATATCCAGGCTCCAATACATATACAGCATAAATCCTTTTGGTGGTGCGGGTTTTATGGACTGATTGGGTTTTACACATTATACAAATGTATTGCACACGTCTGGTTTTGTACATAAGTGATGTAAAAATCATGAAATCTATTTTCCGCAGAATACATGACTGGGTGCGTTAGAGGTAGGCAATGTGGCAAAAATACAATGACGTTACAGACAACTAAGACTTTTGTATTGTACTTTTATTGCAATATATATGTTCACACTGGGAAGCGCGACGAGATGTGGTGCACTTTTAACACCTGAATGATGTACCAAATACTCCTAAAAAAGAAAAAAGAAGCGTGGAACACTGGACACTTTTTTTTACTTGTTTTTCTCTGCCTGCTATATGTAGCGGAAAGGGGCGGAGCCATCACAGGCCACTGGGGTTTGAATTATTTCTAAATGGCCGACGCGGTGAGAAGTGAGAATGTTGCTTCAGCTGAAAGAAAATGGAGACTGGACTGCAGTCTTACAGATCTTCATTTACTGAGTGCTCACAGAAGATGAATACAGCCGTCGGGCAGTCAGTCAGTCGATCTACAGTTGAACAGGGCATTTAAACTGTAGAAGAGAGAGTAAGAGACGGAGGGAAAAGGGAGGGGTAATAACAGAGGGCTGCTGTCGTTTATAGGAACACACACACACACACACACACACAGAGACCCAAATCAGGAGCAAAACGTTTATGGTTAAAATTAGCAGTTGTTCTTGTGGTGGGTGTTGTGCCGCAGTTCAGTGACGTGAGGTACTGCATGGTGGTCTGTCATTTCCGTCTGGTTCCATTACTGTTTGATTTGAGTCATTACTATCCTACAAAATCCAGGTGCTATATAGTCAAATACAGAATGTATAGTCCAAGACTATAGTGTACAGTGCACGATTTGAGACATAACCGTAGTGTTCGAGTTTCAGACCAGGGTTCTAGGGCTCATGTTCCTGAGCTCGTTGTTTGTCAGCGGTAAGACGGCCATCATGGCTTGGAGAAAAAAAAAAAACTTATCTTACTTTATCTAATTATCCAAATTACTATTCATTTTTAGAAAAAAGGTTCCTTAAGCGTTCTTTGGAAGTTTAAGAGTTCTTAGCCTTCTATAATGGTTCTACTTTAAACCTTTTTTAGAAAGGGAAACCCTCTGTTGTACATAGAACCTTTAAGGGTTCACCAAGAAAGACAAACCAAAGAACTCTTTAGGGAGTGCTATTTGATTTAAAAGAAATGGCACCAAAAATCCAGCTGTCTTTTTTCCGCCGCCATTTTGAAAACTCTTTATTGGCTAGTACCACTGATGTGGGACCATGTACAATGTGTGATTGGAACATTTGTACGGATTCGAACAAACAAGGGCGATGTCGTTGGATTTACTTTGATTTCATACAAATTAAGTTGTAAGAAAATGTACAAACACTAACCCAGCCACTAACCCTAACCTTAACCGTCGTAACTTTTCATACGAATTGACTTTTGCGAATTGTTATGAATTTGCAAGTGTGAGAGCAAGTCGGTTGCAATGCCAATGAGCTTCGGCATGCAGGTTTTCTTCTGCTGATAAACGGGCCCTGATTATGTCACCGGGTCCATCTCACAAAATCATTCACGCTCCAGCAAAATCAACAATGCAACAGTAAATCCTATTTATGGACACATTAGCGAAGCAGGTTAATTAATGGTGCCTCATACGCCATTTGGCAGTGTCGCGTGCGCTCACCTTGTTGATGTTCATATTAGGCTAAATATTCTGCTTCAGTTTTTTTTTCTCCCCGCAGGAAGACTGACAGACCCTCACGTCGCTGTTATGAACGTGCAGTTTCTAAAACACGCAGGTTGATTCTGTAGGGGAAAAGCCACGAGATATCATTTGCAATCTAAATCAAATTAAGGGCCATAAAACGGTGTGGCAGGGAAACGTGGAAAAAATGGCAAACGGTGAATATCTAATGAATCCAATCTGCATAGGATCCAGCTGATCAAACGCTCGAGCAATTACGAACGCCATCAATCAAACCCCGGAGACGTTTAAAAAAAAAACCACACCCATGAAAACTGCTTTCGTAGAACCTTCTTAAAATTCAGGCTCAATACAATGACGATAAGCTTATGAACACTGAAATACAAAGAATCATGTTATAGCCAAAAACGAACAGATTTCACTTCAGTCCCGATAAACAAGCCCAATCTGACAACTGCACGCTGTTCGAAAAGAAAAGTGTGAGGACGTTAATTGCTTAAGCCAATTCCTCTGCAGAAATATGAATTTGTTCAAGCCAGAAGTCTTTGTTGGCAGACGTAGGCATTTTCTCTGAAAGTAGAAGAGTGAGTGGACCCAAACGTGCCAAACGTGAGCCTATGCTTTTATAAAAAGACAAAGACATTATGACATTAACAACGCTCATGACGTTGACATTACAGCCCAATCACACTGATAACCATTGCATCTGTACTGCATTCAAGAATCTTACTTGAACTTGAAATGGCACTTGACTGAATAATTTGATTCCTGGGGCATCAAACCCAAAATGCGACTGTGTGTGTTGTACATGTGCTGCTTTCCCAGTTTCTGCAGCCACAAAGCAAGAGGGGTTTCAACTGGCTTAAGTACGCTATCATGGCGTCTCTTGTGTTGGACTCTTTTATTCGCCGTCGTCAGGTTAATGAGCCTACCAGCCCACTTGATGTTGAGAGGCTTGCCACAAAGCCGCGTCTCATTAGAGCCTGCCTGGCATTGCGCACCGAGACAAAAGCGCATTCACCCGCGCCGCTGAATGCCTTCATGCTCCTCAATGCTGCCAGCCTGTGGAGCCGTGGCCGTGCCATCCATCCCTCCCTCCCTCCCGCTCGTGCACCCTGGCAGCCGGCCAGCAACACCACCACCACTACACACCATCACGGCCGCCACGCCAAGCCCTCTTCTGCATGAGATACGCAGGCACACGGCGAACATGGCGCCATGCCAGGGTAGCCAGGGCTTCAGCCATGCATGCACACGTGCCCTGTCCTGTCTGCCAGACACAGGGGCTCGCTATTGTCCTGCTACATGCTCCAAACAGTATAAGAAAGCCAGGGAGGACATGCACAACCATTATGAAGCACACACTCCGGGCTGGTGGCCATTATCCATGGAGAAGAGATCAATAAGGAACGGGGGTGAATTAGGCTCGTCCACTGTAGGGTTGACGTGTTTTATCAGCCGGCTAGCAGGTGGGCTCTTTTAACAACGCTCAGCATGGGATGATGGGTAAACGGCAGATATCTTCAAACACCACTGACCTGCATGTCTCCTGTGTTATTCATGGTGTTGGCCCAAGTCCAACAGATTTGGTTTTTTTTTTATATTTAATACAGTGGATTAAATTCTGAATACTACTATTTAATTTGAGAGTATTTGTATCCATTGGCGTCATTTACATGGGAGACGCAGGAGACCCTACCACTTTTAAAAAGCCTGATTCTGTTCTTTATGAAAGTATTGTCTGTTGAAAATCGTTTATGTAACACCTCATGACCAAATGTGCCCCAAACACCCTTAAAAATCTCACTGAGACCACGTGGGAAATTGTCTACAGTCATTCTGGTGCAGTATAGTTATATGTTTTGTGTGTATATGTATATGTATTGGCAGGTTACAGGTTTACGTATTAGCTTTTCTTTATTTTGCATGGTGGGAAAGGGGGTGAGTGTAAAATGTAAGTTAAGGAATCAAAGGAATATAGGCATGTTTATCTAATGCTGTATGACTCATTATGAGACGATTATAAAATAATTAGAAGATGACTCAATCTCCTTCAAGACATTTCCACTAATTTCAAGTTTGGAAGTATCTTTGGAAGTATTCCATTGGCAGTTAATTTTGCTTTTTGAATCATTTATTTCCTGAAAGAAGCAAAAAAGATATTTCAACCTTGAAATTAGTTAATATTATCTAGAAAAAGAGTTAAATAATCTCATAATTGGTTTATAATAATCCAATGAGAGAAATCAGAAAAACTCAGCTATATTATATAATGAGAAATATTAGGAAAAACTCTGCAATATTTATATATTATATATAATAATATAATTATTATAGTTCTGAATCATTATAACTAATCTATATTGAATAATAAATTATTCACAATATATTTCTTAATTCCCAAGAAACCAGTAAAAGTGGTCTAAGAACATCTCCACATGCTCTCTACACCTTTACCCTCATAATGAAAGCATCTATGAATATGCATGAATATGCAAATTGAAAATGCCCCTATTTGTTTGTTCAATCCCAATCCCGGCCCTCCCCCCACTACTCTGGGTACGCTATGCTATGAGCTATGGCGTGCTACGCTATTAGAGCCTCACACTGACATCTGTCCGCCGACATACGAGAATCGTTGATCTATCAGAACAGTAAAGTCAGTTATCCACTTACATTTACCCACAGTGCTCACTACTAAGGTACAACTGTACTGTAGGTAATGTTAGCACATAGCTAGCCAGCGTTAGCTGCTAGTAAACTAGTTTGCACTTGTCACAGGTCAACACAAGTGGGGTTTGCCAATATAACTAATTGGAGACTGGGCTGGGTTAAATAACCAGATAACAATAGGCAGGCTATCTTTTTTCAGGCCCCTTCCCTACCCGCTGCTCTCCCATAAGTGCAGCATAAATCACGTATAAGCTAATGCCCGATAACATACCCACATTTTCTTCCATTATATACAATGACTGTATTTATAAAAACATATTAAGACAGCACACACATTTTTTGACAATTAGCAATTATTTACATGTCATGTTTTTTTTTTTTTCCTTATTAATATTATGGTATAAATGTGATAAATACTCACATTTACCTGGGCCTTCTCCAGAGTCTAAATCGTTTTTCTTTTCTTTTCTTGTCTGGCTAGATTTACACATGCTGGATTTTGCTTGCCAATCTGACTGCAAAGCAGACCGGAAGTACTTGCACCTTGCTAACTAGCTAAATATTTAGGCTATTATTACTGCACAGTGGACCCAGACACCATTTCCATACACCACAACACGATAGATAGGCTAATGGCTTTAGTGCATTTATTAACAGATACAATTTGTACTGTAATCATTCTTAGCACTGGTGTGTCACATAGTTTGATTATATATTAGCGTGCATAGATTTGTTTTGCATAAATATTTGAGTTGCCATTTTTTAATTAGCCTACTGATGACTTGCTACATGGCATGGAGACACGTCCCGTACGGCAGATATCTTCAAACACCACTGACCTGCATGT
>JAOUQW010000024.1:1784146-1806565 GCA_028565825.1 Olivaichthys viedmensis | reverse complement strand
GTTTAGGGGTGATATAAGAAGAACATGTTCCACCGGCTGAGCTGCGAGTGATGCTCGGGATTAACAGTAGACCTGCCACAGCTGAGTGAAGCACTCGGGATGGGCTGTACTGCTTCAGAAGATCAGCAAGGTACGAGCTAAACTATTTAGAGCTTTAAACTTCATAAGCAGGACTTTGTAGTCTACGAAACTCGTGACTAGTGGGTAACCAATCGGAATCAAGGTTTACCTAAATAAAATTTTTTAAGAGAAGCACAACTACCAAAATGACAATTTTTTATACCCTAAAATAATCTTTAAGGGTAAGATTAACACCCTCAATTTTCGACAATTCTGCCTATAAAAATAGGTCTAAATGGTTTAAAATGGCTTAAAGCCGAGGGGAATTCAGTTGAATTTGTAGCATTAACTACAGATACAACAATATACTGTATATTCCCACTATCAACTGCACACATTCCAAATTATAATATGTGCAAAATTTTCTGATTATTATTGGACTGGTCATAGTTCGCCAAACAGTAAACCAGCTAACAGAGAATGTTATCAGAACATTCAGTAAAATTTTAGACAGGTTCTACAAAGCATCTGCTGTAATAATTGTTTCACAATGCAACTAAAATAGTTGTAGGAATGTTATGTAAAAATGTTCTCAAAACACCCAAGAAAACCTGTTAGTTTAAACGTTCTTAGAACCGTAAAGTTCATGAAAACGTTCTGCTAACCTAAAATTGTGAGCTTGGTAAATGATTTCACAATGCGATAAAATACACCATGTGTCTGATATCTGAGGTTCACATTTGTCTTACAGATTCACAGTTCGTAATAAACAGTCGACTTGCACTGTGAGATATAAAGAAATGCTCGGCATAGCTCACGCCGATCGCTTAAAAAATGCTTCTAACAATAAACATGAACACATAGAGACACGCTCAGTTTAGGTCACGTCTCTCCCAAGCATTAAATGCGCGTCTTCTCCTATCTCTTCATCTCGTTATAGCCGTCCAAATCAGCGTTCCTTCCCCTTTTAATTTGGCATGTAAAATCCCTGGCATTTTGACTGTGCGCATCTTGGCTCTTAACACCCCAGTCAAAACTGTCTTTGTGCAAGAACCGAGGCCTGTGGCGGTTTCCGTGGTGATGGATGAATTTGGAGATGTGCATGTGTGTGTGTGTGTGTGTGTGGAGAGAGAAAGGCTGGCCTGGAGTGGTGCATGGTGACAAGACTGCCTCCCTCACTGTGAAGTGCAGAGTGGGCTCTGCGGCAAAGCTACCGGTCATCTGCCAACAGATCAGTCTGAGACTCATCTCTCACACACACACACACACACACACGCGCGCACCAGTGCACACATCTCACACACTACACAAGACAAAACTGCAATATGTGTGCTTGTTATTGCATGTGGCTTTGGATTTGCATTGCAGGGTTTTCCTACACTGTTTTTTCTCCTGAGGTTGATTCACGCTTGCCAGGAAAAAACCCTGCGCCATTTCGGATAGGTCAGCTGCCACAGGCCAAATGTGTGGGTGTTTTACACCATGATCACCTCCCAACCATCCATGGTTAGGTGTCTCATCTACACCGAGACGTGAGCGTGCACCCTGCGGTCGCTGTGATTGGGAAAATTCAGGAATTGCTTCACAGCAGCCACATAATCTAAAGAAAAAAAGAAACGTGCATTTTACTAGGCTGCTCTGCTGTCTCTTTAAGGAAGCTTCAGCTAGTTCAGAATACAGCAGCCCGCGTCCTTACCAGGAAAAGAAAGTCAGAGCACATTACCCAGGTTCTATTCAAGCTACACTGGCTGCCTATTAAGTTCCGCATTGACTACAAAGTCCTGCTTATGACGTTTAAAGCTCTAAATGGTTAAAGCTCCGGTGTGTCTTGCTGATCTTCTGAAGCAGTACAGCCCATCCCGAGCGCTTCGCTCAGCTGAGGCAGGTCTACTGTTAATCCCGAGCATCACTCACAGCTCAGCGGGTGGAAGATGTTTTTCTTAAACTCTGGAATAGTGCTCCAGAGAACACGAGGAACCCTAACTCTATAGGTGTTTTTAAATCCAGATTAAAAACATACTTGTTTTATTTTCATTTTTTAATTTAGCCTATTCATAGCTCTTGGTCCCTAGTACTAGTACTTCTCATAGATTTATAGCCAATTAATTAATGATTGTACATTCGTTCTTTAATGTGCTTGATCATAAATACTTTGCTTTGATTTTCTGATCTTTTATATGTAAAGCACTTTTTGCTTTAGAGATTTTGAACTCAAAATTTTAAAAGTGTGATATAAATAAATATTATTATAATTATTAATACCATGTTTACGAATAATTTTACCCAGAGTTAGCATAAATGAGAAAAAGACAACAGGGCCCTAAAGCAGAGCCTTGTGGAATACCAAACTTTACTTTTGTATACAGAAAAGTCACCATTAACATTTACATATTGAAAGCGGTCAGTCAGATAAGATCTGAGCCAGAAAATAGCTGTTCCCTTAACCCAAATAAGATTTTCTAGAAGAATATTGTGATCTATGGTATTGAAAGCTGCACTGAGATCAAATAATACAACCAATGAGACAACACCCTGATAGTACGTAGTAGGTCAGTAGTAGACGAGTAGGTCATTTATTACTGTGATGATGCCTAACAAGTATGATATCCTATACAAGTATGAGCTTAGACGCTGAGCTACAACCTATTCTAGAATCTTGGAGCTAAATCGGAAAGTTTGATATTGGCCTGTAGTTTAAAAATTCATATCGGTCAAGGTTAGATTTCTAAATGTACTGTGTTACAGCCATCCTCCTGTTACAAATGTACACATGTGACCCTACTTAACCTCTTAAAACGCATGGCTTGTTATTGAATTATTCATCTTAAAGCATTTTATTCAGTAACTACAGTGGAACTAAAAGGACAGGTATGTAGTTACTTATCTATTCAGAGTCACATACTTATATTTTAACATGCTAAATAATAATTACGAAAAGATGGACACAAACGCTAGAAGAGCAGCTTCATATCGACTGTATGTGGTTATTTTTAAATTAAACCCAGTCTTTCAATAAGTAACAAGCCATGACTGAAAAAAGAACCACAGTAAATAGAGTGGACTTGTGAAAGTGTTGTAAACCGTATTCTGCTTTAATCAGTTCATTTCTCTTTCTCTCTCTCTCTCTCTCTCTCTCTCTCTCTCTCTCTCTCTCTCTCGGAAGGTCATATTTGGACCAGCTGAAAGAAAAAGGGGGCTGAACAGTGTGGCGCCTTGTGCACGTCGCTGTCCTTTGCTGTTCCTGATTTTATGGCCCGGGGCAACGTGGCAGTGTGCTGCATTTTTAGGACAACAGCCGGCTATCTGCGAGCATGAGACCTCTCATCAGGCTTCAGCGCTGTGCACGCAGTGACACATGCAAGCCTGTGGTCACAAATGTGCTTATGGCACACGGAAAAACCCATTACATCTCCCCCCGATATTCAACAGTGACCACAGACGTGGCCCTCCAGAGTAGTCCACTTTATCTGCTATGGTTATGTATATTACTCTGTGATAGAGGGCATAACCCCAAGCACTTCAAAAGATCTGGTACATGCACAGTAGCAAGTGGCAGTATTAAAGCTGCAGTATGTAACTTTTTTATGTAGTATTATTAGGTCAGTAGAGAAAAACCACCGATAACATGCATTGCTTTCCGATTGGAAGGTAGTGCCCTAGGTAGGCTGCCTTTCTGGGCAGCATTAGCGCACTTCAGAGATAAACACTGTCCATATTCTAGGTCCATATTTTGGCCAAATTTGAGGGCATTGCATGTCTTCAATCTAGGCAATCCCATAACTGTCCTCTGGACCAGACTTCCATAAAAGTTCTGACAATAGTCATACAAAAGTATGTTTGCAAATGTTAGTTAATTGCCTGTATTTTTGTTCCTGTTTGTGTTTTGTAAATTACCACAAGCCATTAAGTGGTTAAAACGTTACACAACCTCAAAGCTTATGCGGCCAACTTGCTAGCCACTAGTTAGTTATCTAGGAAGCTATACAGCCAACAGCAGCCGAGAAAACAGAGCTGCTGCTAGTTCGGGATCCATCCTCAGGTTAGCCGATAAACCAGTGTGAATAAACAATGTGTGACGTGGTAAAAATGATGGTGCATGATGACAGTGAAGGGCGTCCTGAACGCGATGCCTGCCAATGTTCCCTTTCAGTTAAAATGTTAGAGCTGTTAGGTCGGATTTTTTCAGACTCGTACACAAAAGAAGGTATCAATGACAGTGTTGTGAACTCAGATTTGAGCTAGAGACAATTTAAAGAGGCCAACCGTCATTATTTTCCAAAAAATTATAACTCATGAGCTAAAATGAGGATAAGAAGTGGTGACAGCTCTGGAATTTAAAGAGGTTTCTTGCTGATAGGTAAGATATTGTAGTTGTGCGCTAACCAGTCAACTTGCTCTTGTTGTGGAATTTGTAGTTAACAACACACCCGGTTATGAAGTTATTTTACCTAGCTAGCTAATGTTAGCCAGCTATTTATTTATTTTTTGTCATTTTTCCTGGGTTATCTCCCAAGTCCAGTTGTAGCTTCCTGGGTGTCGATCTCAGCTGCTGATTGCTTTTGGCATGTGTATTTTCTTCTTAGCTTCTTGTTGTTGTGTTATTGCTGTGCCACTTGCAACCATTATGCATGCGGAATGGTACGCAGCACAACCAACTTTACATAATGTTCTTCTGCCGGTTGCTTGCCATTTTTACCAGAGAGGTCTCCAAATCCCCACGTTATGTCCTGCTGCATTTAATGTTCATATCATGAGAATTCCCTAACCAGTTCACAATAATATCACAATATTGTGTTTCGAAAAAAAAGAATTGTCGGGTGTTGGGTTCAGGACTACTTTCAGTGCCGTTTGTTGTCCTACATCATAATTGCTAGTGCTTTGTGTACATACTTGTTTATCTACAATCACTAGCGTCTTATCTTAGATACAGACACACCTAGGGTTTTTAAACAGGGTAAGCTGTTGTATCAAAGAGGGACCTGAAAAAATAAGAATTTCAACGAGCGAGGGCGATTGAAAACAATTTTCGTTGGTTTCCTATACATAAATGATGTACAGTATGTCCATTAACCCTGTCCCTAACTCTAACCTTAACCTTTAGAACTTCATAAAAAATAAATAATTCGTACAAATTTTACTGAGGAGATTTTGACCATGTTTTAAATAGAGACAGCTCACCAACATAACTAGATTTCTACTAGCTAGCACGTTTTGTACGCTAATTGCTAATTCATGTTATGTTCGCTAGCTACGTAAATTCAACAATAAAAACTTCTGGCACTCTAGGGACACAAATATGAGAAACAGCGGTGTTTTAGAATGCACAAAATAAAGTTTAGAAATAATAACAACTTACAAAACAGCTGCCTCTGTTTCTGAATGCGAGATCTCATGGCAAATTTGTAAAGATTCGAACGAGCATGGGCAATGTTGTTGGATTTCATGCAAATGCCATCGTGGTCTCACGCTTGCAAATTTGTAACTATTCACACAAATTTGTAACTATGAAAATATACAAAGGTTAAGGTTAGGTTCAGGGGCGGGGTTAGATTCATACCCTTTCTTATGACTTCATTTGTTGAATTCGGGTTGGCAAACACTGAGCAAAAATCCTGCTTAGGCATCTGCAGACCAAATGGAACTCAGGGGTAGTGATAGTATTTTAAAGTATTCACAAGAACTTATAATTTCTATTCTTCACAATAAGGTAGGCTATTATATACAGTAAATAAATAATTTTAAAAGCCTGTTTAACCTAATCATCAAACAAAACTGAACACAACTCTCCCTGGATGAAACATCCTGCCTCTTTAAGGCACAATTATTAACCTGAACCTGGAAAACCGAGTGCAAATCCACAGGCGGCCGTGGAAACTGCCACAAGCACACGGTGGCTACAGAGCCATGATGGATCAAAGGTGTCCCCCAGAAAACAGCAGTTAGCTTAACCTTCTAACGCCCGGATCACACACACACACACACACACACACACACACACACACACACACACACACACAGACTCTGTGTACAGGATGGCAGCTTTTACTGGCTGCTGGGGTGTGGAGTTCATAAAGATGTCCTTTACTTTCCTGTTGGAATTCAGCATCTGGTGACAAAAAGAAATGATCGTGCAAAATAATGAAAGGTTATGTTTCACATGAGGAAATATACTGACTATGGTGTATGCTGGAGTGCACGAATTCTTCTAAAATTAATTAACATAATTTGTGACCACATTTTCTGTATGAACAGGTGGATAAACCCTGTATTTTTCCTCCAACACTATCTGTTTACATTAGTAATAATAATTATGATTATAATTATAATAATAATCTTTATTTATATAGCACTTTTCATTTTGAGTTTAAATCTCAAAGTGCTTTACATATATAAAAGATCAGAACGTCAAAACAAAGTATTTATGATCGAGCACATTAAAGAACCAATGTACAATCATTAATGAACTGACTAGAAATATAATATTAGTACTACGAATCAGAAAAAGTTGATTTAACAAAACAAAAGACCTAATAGTTATGAATAAGCTAAATAAAAAAATAAAAGTATGTTTTTAATCTGGGTTTTAAAACACCTATAGAGCTATAGAGCGTTCCTAACGTTCTCTGGAGCACTATTCCAAAGTTTGGGGCAATATATAAGAAAAACATCTTCCACCGGCTGAGATGTGAGTGATGCTCGGGATTAACAATAGACCAGCCTCAGCTGAGCGAAGCGCTCGGGATGGGCTATACTGCTTCAGAATATCAGCAAAATACACCGGAGCTTTAACCATTCAGAACTTTAAACGTTATAAGCAGGACTCTGTAGTCAATGCGGAACTTAATATTGGGTTCTAACTAACATCAGCCAACCATGGAGGCTTTGCTGTACATTCTGTCTTTAATCCACTTATCCCTTGTGCTGTGGAGGATTTGGAGACCAAACCTGCTGGTAATTGGAGCAGGCCAACAAGGCCCACCCAGGACCCCGCAGTACTAAAATGGCGAAGAAACAGCCTCGGCGAGAGCAGCCGAGTTGCTTAGGAGAAGATTTTTTCCCTGTATTTGCTCTGGAATGGGGCTGATAGTGCAGACACTCGCAGCCTCTCACCCCGCTGCAGCAATCTGTTCCCAAGCTGTTCCCACATTTTGGTGAATTTCCCAGGCTAATTCTTTGGCACAGACGGAGCAGAGAGCCTGATTACTTCGGTGCGAACCCCACAAGCCTTTCCAAGCCTGTGCAATGTGCATGTTTGTGAGCACCAAAAATCGCTCCTTTGTCTGAGGCCACTGAAATGTGCACACTTTCATTTTGAAAAAAACAAACAAAAAATGTAATTATGGTTGACCATAAACAAAAGGATTCAGTCAGAATCCTTAACAGACAGTGAATGTAGTCGTGAAACATTTGAGTGTACAACAAAAAAATGAGCGCTAACGACACAAGTTATCATCTCTGTTATAATTCATACTTGTTCAGCAAGATTTGACTTGAGAAATATTTTCAAGGGTTCCACGTGAATCTTTCTTCCAAAAAAAAAGGACAAAATCCAAACCTTATTCTAGGATATGAATTTTAAATCTTGTCTGGCACTCTATTCCTTTTTTTTCTCTCCCCTTTTCTCATAAATTGCAGTTCTGTGCAAATATTACTAAGCTATAAGACAGCTGTGTCCCATTAAAAATGTGTGATGGTGGCTGATTTCCTACAGCACATGGTCATCAGGCCAAATCTACAGCCAGCAATTAGGAAGATGAAATGTTTAATTGTGCTTTGATTTTGATCAAAATTTATCTGTCACCCATCCTATAATCAGGCATTTATGCTCTCAAATCAATGTCAGCAGATTTAGGCAGAGAGACATTTCCCATTTCTGACAGACCTGCCGGCGTGTCACATCAGGGCTCCCAGCTGCGGCGCCATTCACGGCTCAGGTCCTGCTATTATCCACTATTAGGCATGATGTTATTCAGAGACGATTCAAGCTGCTCGGTGAACAAAGCCAGGCTGTAAAAAGAAGTACATAATAATAGCGATGTTATAATCACAATGTAACAGGTAAATATATACAGTCAACTCCAGAATTATTAGCACCTTTTTTATACTGTTGTATAAAAGAAAGAGTACACACAATCTTTCACTCACACAGTTACTTACCTTTCTTCTGATTAAAAAAAAACAACATTTTGGCCATGCTCCCAAACCCACTGTAAAATATGGTGGTGGATCATTAATGCTTTGGGGCTGTTTTTGCAGCTGGTGGTCCAGGGGCATCATGAACTCCACTAAGTGCCATGATACTTTAGCCTAAAACCTGGTTGCCTCTGCCAGAAGGTTAAGGCTTGGTAGTAGATGGATCTTTAAACAGATAATGACCCCAAAAACTCATCCAAATCAACACACAAATGCTTCTGGGACCCAAAACCAGTTTTGCAATAAACATCTCAGTTGTCGGATTTGAACCGTATTGAAAACCTGTGGTCTGAATCGAAGAGGGCGTCCTCATGCATAAACCTAAGAATATAAATGGGCTTAAAATGGTCTGCATGGAGGAGTGGGCCAGGACCATCTACAAGTGTCCTCAACCTTGTTAGACATTACAGGAAGAGGCTCAGTGCTGTTATTCTCTCCAGGGCAGGCCTGACCGAATTTTAATTGTGGGGTGCCAATAATTTTAAAACCAGTGTTGTGCTTACACATACTTTCAATGTATGAAAAAATATACAGCGTCCCCATATGTTTAAGCTCAAAATATCCCTCATTGCGTGTGTTATTCATTTGATATATATATTAATTGTTGATAATTTTTAAGAAGGGTGCCAATAATTTTGGCACCCTAGATATATTCTACATATTATATAGAAATATAATAGGTGGAAGCAATACGACAATATCTTGCATTGTATTATGGCATTTTCAGTCATTTTGGATATCGTCAATCATATAATTTTTTATTATATATTCTTTGACACAATAAATTGCATTATTCTGTGATGCACATATTATAAATAGTCATAATGATTGGTTATTAGTGCACAAGGAGCATAACTAATCCCACATAACTAATGTATTTTGCTATCACTATTTATTAACACTAGAAGTTAGAGTAGAAAAGTTGTATGGATTATTCTTTTAGTTTTCTTGAAAGTAATGGCTCTCGAGTTTATACCAGCGGTTAAAAGTTTGCTGTGCCACAGACAGGGGTGTGACGATATATCGGTATTACTGTATACCATGATAACAGGGTGTCTGCGGGTCCTTAAAAGTCTAAATTAAAGCCCTTAAGACGTCTTCAATTTGTATTGACATGTTCTATTGACTTTTTAGGCTTTTGAGGCTATGATTCATCTAGTGTCAATTATTATAATAATTTTTTGTCTGCAATTTTTAGGTGATTGAATCTGTTTTCAAAACATTTGACATCACGTCACAAACTGGATCATACAGGGCCACTTGTGCAAGACAGCAGTGTGCATTAAACTCCACACTAACACGGGTAAACTTGAAAACAGCGTTTTTATGCTTTGGCCACACTTTGGCATTTCCCGTCCACAATAAAACGCAAAAACGATAGATAACGGCATGCTGGATATGCACACTGGGTGTCTGACCCATGACCATTACGTCATTTCCTCATTTCCGCCATTTTCGTTTGTTGTACGGCTGATAACACTGTCAACCTCCGACATCCACTGGACCGCAACGATGAACATAAAACAGGCTTTCTTGCAGGCCACAGCGTCGCTTGTACACTTTACAAAGCAGTCAAACATGAAATTAAAATCCCTCATACAGAAAACAGCATCGCAATGAGGTTCTGCCATCTTGGAATTGTGGAGATCACATGACAATCATATGTTAGCTTTTTTGAAAAGGCTACGTTTTCCCCCTTATCCACACTACAACATTTATCACCTTTGGAGATTCGAAAAGATGCGTTTTCAATAGTCGAAAATGGCGATGTAATGTGAATGGAAAGACAAAACCGATACGAAAAGCTGCGTTATCGAATTGACCCGTGTTAGTGTGGACTAGGCCTGAGGCTAGCGATAGCTGCCTGCTGTTGATCTGCATACACAGAGACACTGATATGGGGGAAATGTGAATTCAACTAGTGGCTGGAGGACAGCAAATGCTCCTCAAATTGAGTCTTAAATTACACTGGAAGTGTAACATTTAAATAAAAAATGTCACTAAATGTTGTCCACTTTGAAAGAGCGAACGATTCCGTTATATACTGAAAACTCTGATATTGGGTTGAACGGTTATTGTGAATTTTTAATGCCATTCCACCCTTAGGCACATTTTACAAGTGTAATTAATAATAAGTGAAATATGACAATCATACTTTATTTCAGGGTCCTTCAGATGAAGTGTTTCATCTTACATACTTTGTGCCAGATGAGTATTTTCATGCTTTATCAGCCTGATACTGATGCCACAAAATAGAACCCCTACAATCCTAATTGTATGTGCTATCTCTAATTTTCGCTTTAGCTAGCTTAGACCACAGATTCTGCAGCTAAAGGTTTTTGGGTTCCACGTCATCCTCTAATCTCGAGCTAACAGATGCCCACGATTGGTTCGCGTCGCTCTGAATTTAAGTATTTAAAGAACTTTGCGTAACACGCTTAAAATCCAGAGTGAATTACACACAATTAAGGGTAACACTTTATATGAAGGTTACCTACATAGGGCCTTTATAACACATTCATAAGCTTGCATAAATCTTTTGTTAAGCAATGGTGGAGAATTTGTGAAAGGCTTATGCCAAAACTCATGAGCCTTTTTGTGATTATCATTATGGCTCGACTGATTGAGATTGTTACTGTCATGTTTTTATCGTAAAAGTTTGTTTTTACTAACGGCACATTCGTGACCATTTGAGAAAGTTGTAGAGGGTGTACATTAGTGCTTCATAACAGCGTTATAAATGCACCACCGCATTCATTTGAACTCATTCATTTGAACTCATTAATTTGGCTGGAATATGGGCTTCATAAATAAGTGAAGTTGTATTGGATTGGTGCTTTATAATAGTTTTGAATGCAGATGGACCTCCACTTTCATAGACACATAAGTCACATAAAACCTCTAATGTCACCTCACAAGTTTTGATATAAGCCTTTCAGATTTATTAAAAGATTTATGCAATGCTTATGAATGTGTTATAAAGGCTTTATGTAGGTACCCTTCATATAAAGTGTCATCCAATTAAGTAACCAGGCTACATTATGAAGTCATTAAGTCAGCTAGGATTGGTATACTGTAGTTAGATAAATTAATTATATTGTAAAGCGTTAGTTTGAAACTGTAGCAGGACATTTGGCTTCGTATTATTGAACTGTTCCAGGATATTTGCTTGTTAAGTTAGCTTAAGTCAGTTTATTAAAAATGTATTTATGCCAGAACCAGGCTTTCTTGGTCTCCCGGACTCGGATGGCTGTGGCATTGTCGGGATTCGGACTTGCGATCTCTGAAAGATAAGGCAATATCTTTTGGATTTTTGTAAATCTTTATCTTTAAAATAAGAGGTTTGACAGCGAGGTATTGATGACATTTTTGCTTCTCCTTGAGTAATTTTTTTGCTTTTGCCATATAATGCATGCAATTCTTTGCCACAGCTTGGGACTCGACTCTAAACACTTCCTGTGGACAGATCCAATAAGGACAAATCTTGCAGCAGTTGTTAGAGAAGAGTGGGCGTAACGAAACCAAAACGAGTCCGTTGTACACACAAGAAGACCATTGTTGGCAGTGATCAGTAGCAGAAGGACTATAAAATTCTTCTTTTTTTTGGTTATTATTATGAGGGCCACATGTTAAGCGGAATGTCCTACTGCTGCAGATCTGCTGGAAAGTAAGAAAGACTCCACGCGGATGATTATGGGTGAGTGACTGCAGCGGGGAACAGTTGGACTCAGTGATTATAAAGGACTGCTGTTGGAGCCTTGCCCTGTTTCTGATTCCCCTCTATTTCCCTCTGTAATAATGGGGCCTCACGTGGAGCATGTGGGTGAATAAACTGGCAGGACTGAATTGACAATAATCGCCCATAATGCTCCGGGGATGCTCCAGGGATGAAGCGTCGCCTCCTGGGGGACAACACTCATTAATATGCAGACTCCCACGATTCCAGTCTGCTGTCGCTCGAGCTGTTTTATGTTAAGCTTTGCAACTAGCTGTCAATTTCCTTCAATACAGGAGTAAATGATTTCCAAATACGAGTTCGTTGTGAGAACCATGCAAGGGGCCTAATTCAAACCAAAATGGAGCGCTGTGTGTGGCACGTCCTCATTAGCCAGTGTAATGCACGGTGTGTGGAAACCAAGGCAGCACATCAGCACAGTCTAAAACGCGGTGTTTACTCGGTTGACTTGCCGAGGCGGCATTTCCGAGTTGATTTCCCCAGATTTGGGCCATAACGAGCGCTATCCATTACTCGCACCCGGCTTGTTTCTCGTTCGAACGGAGCTGATTGCGTTAAGTGCTCGTCCTTCTCCTCACCGGGTTTCGGGTGCCCCCTCGAGCATGCCGTCATTGATAACTGCTACAGGCTCGACAGCGCTTTGGCTGAGACGCTCTTGGCATTCGCTTAGAGATATCACACTCCGTCATGCGGCATGAGAAAGGCTTTGTTTTTCTCCTCTTGACCTTCGCCCACTCGTCTGCCTCCGCCGTCCATCTGTCCCTGTATGGGAGTGGACAGTGGACGGAGTCTTCGTGTCCCCCGCAAACAGGACACTTGTGGCTGTTGTGTGTTGCATGGCAATGTGCAGCTGCTCGCTATTAGTTTGACTGTTTTTAGTAGAGTATCAGATCATAAGCGTTGTTTTTTGTCCTATATTTAATGGTGATTATTGCCAAATAAGACTGATATGAGCCCCAGTAGATAGACGTGGGTGATATAGGAAATAAAAAAATAAATACATACATACATACACACCATGTTATTTGCAGATAGTTTCTGTATCTGGTCTACAATCTACTGGACAAGCATGATGCAAGGGTCAATGTGAGAAAAAAGCCAGGACAAAAAAGAGCTTGGAGAGCGCAATGTGTCTTAAATTCCTAAAATTATACATTTAGATCATTAGATTGTATATTGTATATTTTAACAGCTTGGGCTACTGTTAAATAAATCACTGAGAAAATGACGATGCAAATCGAGACACAGTTACTGAAATCCCACTTGTGATGACATGCAAAAAAAACAAGCTAGTTTACTAGCAGCTAACTAGTCAGTTGGCTATTAGGGGTGGCAGGAGGACATGGGGGCATTTTCAATTTGCATATTAATGTATATTCATAGATTTATGGCATGTTTTATAAGGAGGTGGTTTTTAGCCATTTTTTTAGTTTCTCAGGAATTAAAAAAAAAAAAAAAAAATTTAATTACATGTTTAGGAGTACTTTAACAATTTAATTTGCGAACAAAGCTAGGCAAGACTAGTGTCTCCGGCCCCTGCCGTGTCATTGGTTTGTTTCCTTGATTGTGTTTGCCTCTTCCTTGTTGAGTTTGTGTATACATACCCTGTTTTCTCATCTGTTCTGTGTCTTCTCGTGCATTCGTGCCTGTAATTCTGAGCTGTGTTCCTGTATTTGTTCCTGTTTCATAGTTCCGTTTTCTTCCTGGTTTTGACCCTTGCCTGTTTTTCTGATTTACAATTATAGACTACCCATTTGTTACCTTGCCTGCCTGTGTTCTGACCCCTGCTTTGGACTTTGACTTTAATTTTCGAATTGCCCTAAATAAAGAACACACTTGCGTCCTGCCTCTAAACCGCACGTTACAACTAGTTTATCGAGGCAGTGAACGCAGCCTGTAGGGAACATAAACAGTACTGGACCCTGTGGTGCGAAAATGAAAATCAATAGGTGGGGCAAACCGAAGATCAGTTTGATAAGTGGAAGATCACCAATTGTACTAAATATAGTAAAGTTACAAATCTGTGGCGCTTCATTGATAAATTCAGGTATCATGCCTCTCTCTGTTTCACTCTCATTCCTTTATTCCTCATTACCTCCCCCCATCCTTTTCTCTCATATACACACAAACAATATGGCAGTTGTTCAGACTGTGTTTGTGAACGCTGTAACAGCAGGAAGTCTTTTTTGTAGATCACAGACAGTATCAGTGGTCTCATGCAGTTCGATAGACTGAGCAATCGCACACACAGAAATGCCAAACCTTTAGATTTCTCACCCAGTGCATTGATGATAAGAACCAAAAAGGAGGCTGCCTTAATAAAAGGAACAAATCGCCCTTCCGTCCTTGATTTTTGCATTCTTTGATTAAACAAGAACATTTGTGATTTGCATTTTAAACCACGATGATCAAAAACAATTACCGCCCCTCCTGTATGTTTCCTACAACAAATGAATTGGATTATAGGCTTTCGCGAGCACCGGCGTCGCATAGCCTTGTTGCGCTGACAGTATTTGAAGTTTCCTGTGGTAACTTCATTACCCATATTTTGTCCAGAATTAGTGGAGCGTGCTGAAAATTGCTAATGACAGATGTTTCTCCACTCTGTCACACTCCTTGTATCATTTGATTTGGAAAGCAACATACGGTGTTCCGCTCTATCAGTATGTCACAGACTGTCTGCAAACAGCTGGTCATAACTCAGTTCAGTGAAAGCCATTACTTTCCAATGAAGTGCTGGAGCCCGTCCAAATTGTGTTTTGGCATGGCCCCGGCACCCGTAATGCGGTCGGCCTGATGCTGCAGGTACGCGGGAACACACGGAGAGCTGGGCTCAAATAAAGCACACTGCCGCGGGGGGGCAGGGGGAGAAAAACTGCTAATGACACACAAAGCACTGCGGAAGGTTTATCAAAGGAATTGACTGGACATGGGGACATTATTTACTGTCTCGTTTTAAATAAAGAGGGCATTGACATTTGCAGTGCACCACACCTTATGTGGATCTGATCTGTCGATTGTTAAGAGCAACACAAAGACGGTTAAAAGGTTGTCTTTTAAAAGGACGTCCACCAGGGCATAACCTTTCAATGCATCTTTTTGAAGATGTAGAAGAGACGACTACTGTGGTCATATACAAGACGTCAAACCTAATATAAACCAGTTGTATATTTACGGCAGACCATATCGAGAAAAGGCATTATCACTAAATGTGTTAAAAGGGTACAGAATGTTTGGTAAGATCACATTGTGAATATAAGTCCTGGGATGATCATGGGACAGTCTTTCTGATTACAGCAGTAGTTCTACAGTATCCAGGTGAGATTTAGCAGCTTGACGATGCTGGGATTTAAACTCACAACATTCCAATCAGTAGCCCAAAGCCTTAACCACTGAGCCACCAGAACAGCAGATCAGTTTGGGAGGGTCTCAGACTGTCTCAGTAATGGATGTCTCTGGTCAGTCGGTGCTCACTGGGAATATTATAGATTATAGATGGCATTTCAGACAAAATTATTATTCAGATTTTCAAGGAATTATTGTAACAACATTTACAAGCCTCATCCCAAATAAGGCAACATTTTGCTACAAATTCATGGTGAATCAGTAACAATAACACCTGATGCTGCATTTCCATTATGACGGAAGATGGAAAAACAGATGTTCTATGTTTTTCAATAGAGCAGTGACAGAAATATGGGCCACCGCCAGTGGAACATTCCAGGTTAACTTTTACCATTGTGGTGACTGTTGTGACCCCCCCTCCCAAGCTAGTCTGCTGTGACGTCATAGATACTATTCGACTGAAATCCCGTCCTGTGGTTAACTACATTACTTACACAAAGGTCATACGGTATCATGTGGCCATCTTACTTATGTGTCAGATTTAAATAAACTGTATCTCTAATCATTAAAAAGAAGAGAAAGACGTTAGCATTTCAAAAAGGGGCCTAAATAAACCAGATACAGGTTTTTTGGGGGGAAACATAAACCCCGAACAGCTTATATTTGAAATCGAGGTGCACCTGATGATCGACAATGAAAAATAAAAAGACTATTGAGATAGCACACAGCTATTTTGTATTATTTCTCATGAAATAGCCCACACGTCATACCATGCTAATGTTAGCTCACTAGGTTAGCTAGCTAGCATCACAGGTTGAAATAAATTACAATTTCTTTTTAATAATATAAAAAATATTAGTGTTTACTGTTATCTAACTAGCATTAGTTTGCTATTAAATAAGCTAGATAGCATTGCAATAAGGGGGTGGAATGAACCAGATGTTGACTTTTTGGGGGAAGTCCAGATGCACCCAAATGAAACCTAAATGAAAAAAACAACAAACACAAACACAGCAAGTTCACACAGAAGTCATATGGTATCACGCGGTTGTTTTCATTACGTGCCAGATTGAAACAAATTAAAATAAAAAAATGTATACTAAAGTTAGCTTGTTGTTAAATAAGCTAGCTAGCATTGCAACAAGGGGTCATGCTGCAGCGGTTGAATCAGCCCGATGTTCATTTTGTGGTATTTTTGGGGAAACATGGACGCCGAACAGCTTGTATTGGACGTCCCGGTGCACCTGCTGATCTACAATGAAAATTGAATAGATAATTGAGATAACCCAAAGAGATTTACAACTAATAGCCTATTTTGTATGATTTCCTATGAAGTAGCCTGCACATCATACCTGTGCTAGCTTTAGCTAACTAGGTTAGCTAGCTAGCTACCCAGTGGGGATGTTACATGATAGATGATAATCTACAATGAAAAAATAAGTTAAATCAAGGGACTAGCTTTGCCGATTAGTTGTGCAATACGATGGAAGTAGCATTTTGTCACAGTTCAAATAAGTTTCTTGCGGATAGCCAACATGTGCCAACACATGATGCTATCACCATGGCAACGTTTACACGGCTTCATGCCACCATCTGTCACGTACTGTGCTGTTTATTCTGTATGAATCCTGCAATGTGGCAAGAAAAGACGGGGGGGGTTTTAACACCAATACGTAAACGCAGAATAACAGTAATAACTGCTTTATTGAATTTGTCTCACTTTTAACAAGCTACATCTATGATAATTGTTCACATAATTTACTACTATAGTCTTTGCTGTTACATTCACGTTTCATTATGGGATATCAGCAAGTTACTCAGTTCTTACTTTGCGGTCTGGCCAAAAAAAAGAAGCCTAATTTACTCTCTATTTTATAAGCCGAAGTTGTCACCAGGCTCTAATTTTCACCTTGTTCTCTTATCGCATCCCTGTAAAAGTGTCACAAGGGGCAAGGCTCAACAAAAGACACCGTGACTATTTGAAAATTCTGACTCACTCCTATCATGAATGCACGGCAAACATTCAAACTTGACCTGAAGTGTGTCGTATTCAGTGGCAGCTCCCGTGCGCTTGGCAGCCTGCCGCTGGCATCGGGACCCACAGCAGAAGTCGTCACTGCTTGAAGTTCTCGACAATGACAAGGTGGTAACAAGGAAGATGATTTCATTGCTGGCTGCGATGAAAGACCGCCATGACACACACATAACACCCGAACTCCCTCATTTTAAAACAAATACTACATACAGTTGGGTGCAAAAGTTTGCACACCCCTTAGTACAAAATGAAGACAAAGAATTTTTATTTATACCAACAAGACATTTAGTGTGTCAGGTTTTACAGATGTTTTTATCACAAGTAACATGGTCAAATAAAGTATGTTAAGATATTAAAGAGGGGGAAAATGAAAATTATATCAGTTTAAAAGTTTGCATCTCCCTTTCTGAATGTGATAAAAAAATATTCTCTTAAACCTTGTTTGCCCACCGTTTGACTTCAACCTCTTTTATAACCTCTGAGCAGCAAAAGACAGCTTTTTTGGGTTATTTTCAAACAATTATGTTGATTTTGCTTATATTTTGGATTGTTGTCTTTTTTTAAAGCTTTCGGATGGTTGTATGTTGTCTTCTTGGAATTTTTTTGTGTGTAGACAAAACCACTGAGAAATCCACCCAGAAACCGTGGGGGGATCCAAACATTTGCTCTCAACTGTTCTATATTAGAAAATAGTGTGTACTTTTAAGTATTTGGTCATAGTACGTAATTTGAGACACGGCTGGAGGTAAATCTGCTAATAATATCTTCATAGTGTTAAATACTTTTGGACCTCTACATTATTAAATTACAGCAGATTTAAGGTCAAGTGTAAAGATGGGTTATTTTTGTTTGTCCTACTGAATCTGTCCTAAGACGTTCCTTAACCCATTCTATGGCATGGCTTATTACGATTCCAGTGCAACATGTGAGATGTGAATAAATGCATGTTTTAAAAGTGTATTCTTTTTCTTTGTGGAATCTTAAAACGATTAAAAGTCAAGTTTTAATGTCACAAATTTTCCTCATTACTCTTATTTGGAAGCCTCATATTGTTTCATCACCAGTAATCAGATTTGATAATGTTACTTGCTATCAATTTGTGTAGCCATATTAAAGAGAAGGAAGCGTGTTTTTCCTCATACTGTAATATCTCAATTAATAGTTCAAGTAATTATTCTTAAATGAGCTTTAATTCCAATTAGTGATCTCAAAGTCGTGTTTTTTTCCACAACAGCTTGTTTTCCCCTTTTCCTCTCCCTTTGACCTCTTTGTCGTCTTGCTGCTTTATTGGATATATAGCTCAGACGTTCATGCATGGCAGGGCTGTCTCCATCTTGCCAATCAGCGCGGTACGCCTCAAGGATTTCCCTTATTTCACACTGAGGATCCTCCGGCAAACACAGCTGATCGGGAACAAAAGTCACATTTATCTCCATAATTGCCAGCATCAGAGTATCAAAGTAGATAATGTGCTTATTATTATCTTGCTCCTTTTTTTTCACTACTTCGGCCCTCACTATCTCCTTTTCCCTTTTTTTTTTAAACAGAAAGTGTCCAAGTCCAACGCAGAGACACGTAAGCGCTCTGGAAAGGTAATTTAAAAGCGAGTTGAGCCATGACAAATGGGGACAGCTGGCTTAATTGAATCATTTGAGCTAAGACAGCTCAACTTGGTTATCCTCAGCGCGGCCCACAGTGATATTAGTGTGAGAATCATTAGCCATGAAATCACGTCTGCGCTTCCCGACTGCATCCTTTTTTTTATGACATGACAGCTAGCAAGGCCAGAGAGCCAGAGAGCCAGAGAGCTTTTCATTACAGGCTAAGAGAGCTTCCAACCTTTCTTTACCTTCCAAGATTTTTGCCTCAACATTGCACAATATGATTTTGTTTTTTAATCGACATTTATGCTCCACCGCATAGGCCTATCTATTTGTAATTTAAAGATTTTTTTATTTTTAATTTTTTTACAAATGGGCTAGTGAAATGAAATGCGGCCCGATCAATTTCATTCTTATTCGTTTAACACGATGGCGCGCAGGAGCCGGGATGCGTAGCCTCTTTATAGTTTTGGGGCGGGAAAAGGCAATCTCTGTTTTAGGCATCGTCACACTCCAGGGCTCGTAATGAGCTGCAATTACACTCATTCCCGCAGACCGCTTGACAGTAATGTAATCAGGTGCGCATGATGGGCTCCTTCATGGCGCTGAAGCGTCGGGGTGGCAGAGAAATCCAGCCGTTTCAGTCCCCTTACGAATCCCTCTGCATCGCTACCCGGCTCGGGAACACAGCCACGGCACCTCCAACCGCCTCCACACACACCTGCTGGAGGGACTGGCAGAATAACACACTGAGTGCGAGGGTTATCTGATGATGGATGGACCGACCGAGTGAAATGCCTAGTAGTAGTAAGTCAAGGCAACTCGACCGATGTTAGGATATTGAAGATGTTTTGTCACTGATCTGAGACGTTTCATTAGTTCTCCCTTCGGATGAGTACAAAAATGTCTTCACAAGTCCAGTCTATAGCACAAGTCTAGTCTATGACACAAGTATAGTCTATAACATAAGTCTAGTCTATAGTCCAGTCTATAGCACAAGTCTAGTCTATCGCACAAGTCCAGTCTATAGCACAAGTCTAGTCTATAACACAAGTCTAGTCTATAGCACTAGTCCAGTCTATAGCACAAGTCTAGTCTATAGTCCAGTCTATAGCAGAACACAAGTCTAGTCTATGACACAAGTCCAGTCTATAACACAAGTGTAGTCTATGACACAAGTCCAGTCTATAGCACAAGTCCAGTCTATAACACAAGTCTAGTCTATGACACAAGTCTAGTCTACAACACAAGTCTAGTCTATAGCACAAATCTAGTCTATGACACAAGTATAGTCTATAACATAAGGCTAGTCTATAGTCCAGTCTATAGCACAAGTTTAGTCTATAGCACAAGTCCAATCTATAGCACAAGTCCAGTCTATAGCACAAGTCTAGTCTATAATACAAGTCCAGTCTATAGCACAAGTCTAGTCTATAACACAAGTCTAGTCTATAATACAAGTCCAGTCTATAGCACAAGTCCAGTCTATAGCACAAGTCTAGTCTATGACACAAGTCTACTCTATAACACAAGTCCAGTCTATAGCAAAAGTCTAGTCTATGACACAAGTCTAGTCTATAGCACAAGTTTAGTCTATAGCACAAGTCTAGTCTATGACACAAATGTAGTCTATAACATAAGTCTAGTCTATAGCACAAGTTCAGTCTATAGCACAAGTCTAGTCTATAACACAAGTCTAGTCTATAGCACAAGTCTAGTCTATTACACAAGTGTAGTCTATAACATAAGTCTAGTCTATAGTCCAGTCTATAGCACAAGTCTAGTCTATAGCACAAGTCCAGTCTATAGCACAAGTCTAGTCTATAATACAAGTCCAGCCTCCTGCAGTGTTTGGCTCCATTTCATTTGCAGACATGCATCATGACCCCAATGAGACGCCTGCTTTAGCTCGGTGGCGTTAAATGATGCCCCCAAGTCCCTGATCAGAGCCGTGGAAAGACTTTTATTCACTGGATGAGCCTGAGTGAAGAAATTCGGCTCTGAGAGACGCACACAAGCCTACACACACACACACACACACACACACACACATGCACAAATGCACACAAGTGTATCCACACCCTCAGGCCTTTAGTAAAATTGGACATGAGCAATTATTGGGACTTTTATGACGACAGGTCTATTCCAGGTCTGAGAACTGGTGAGCTGACAATCGTGTGGAAAGATGGAATTACTGCTGCTCCTGAGTGCTCTCTCTCTCTCTCTCTCTCTCTCTCTCTGTTTCTCTCTCTCTCTCTCTCTCTCTCTCTCTCTCTCTCTCTCTCTCTCTCTCTCCCCTGAGGCCTGCTGAGCGCGGCGCTCCGTGGATGTTTACACATCATTAATGGCCTCTTCCCGGCACTCCTTAGGAAATATGGATGTGCATCAGGAGCAGAAAAAGAGACAGTGGCGCTGAAGCATGAGCAAGCAGGAAGCTAGTGCTGTAACATTTGATTACCGGAGAGATGATACGCCCCTGTGACAGCGAGCCAGAGGCACGTTCAATGTCAAAGAGCCACTGCAGGGCCTTTTTACGCCTGCTCTCAGAACAGACACGTTTAAAAGCTCGTCTTAAAGCAGTTCAGGTTAAAAGATTCTTAGATCATAGATAATAAAAGATTTACTATGGTTATGGGCATTTATTCAGCATTATTTTAAGATATTTATATTGAAGTTGTTTTCAATAAATGTAATTAGAATAGTAATTGATCATATTGCCTGAGTAAAGCATCCAACAGTTAAAGATATAAAATATATATATATATATATGTCAAATGTTTTACATAGGCCTAAGACAAGACCAGTCTTTTAAAAAAAACTTTAAAAAAACTGAACAAAACATTAAACCTCACAAATAATAATATAAATTAAAGCATGTAGCACATTTTAAAGAATGATAATTTTTCCTTCTTATTTTTTTTGTAAGTATAAAAAGGTGAACGCAAAGTTTATAGAGAAATTATAAATTATAAATCAATGTTATGCAGCAATTTTGAGTACTGCTACATTTATTACTGAAGTATACTGCTGTTTTCAATTATTTATTTATTTTCAACTTGCCTTTTTTTCATATTCCCAGGAAGGTTTGATTTTAGAATAACCCCAAACACACCTAAAAGAGGCACTTTATGGAACGCTTGGAAAAACTGACTGCATAAAGAAAGTGTGTGCAGAGATTTTTTAGATGAACATATAGTTTAATTGCGTATTAGTTACTGTCACAAATATTTACGTGTGTGATATTGTTTTCCTAAAAAATAAACTAGTCTTTAATATGCTAAACTACTGAAAAGAAAATGCTCATATGTTAAAGACATTTTAAGAAGCTACGTGTCCCCAGTATTGGAGCCGCAGTGTGTATGTGTACATATTAAACTGGAAATCAGTTGTCAGTATAGTTACCTGCAAACATTTTGTCCCTTCTAAGGAGCGAGGCAGCAGAGTGAGAG
>JAOUQW010000024.1:1751117-1761229 GCA_028565825.1 Olivaichthys viedmensis | reverse complement strand
CCTACCAGCCGATTTCCTTATAAAACTGCACGACAGTGTGTCTAAGAGAATTGATGCAGTTTTAAAAGCAACGGCTGAAACACCAACACACTGATTTTAGTTTTTTACTCTTAACTGCTTTTATAGGATGTTTTTATTTATTTATTTATTTATTTATTTAGAAACGTTTCATTTCATTATTTTTGTGTTTTTATATTCAGGAACTTTATTGCTGCGCTTACAAACCAAACGTGAAAATATAATTTACTTGAATCAAATTATAATTGATATCAAATAGCATTTATTTAAATTTTTACAATATATTCTAAAAAATATATAATATATAATCCTACTTTGTTCATGGCAACAATCTTAGAACTAAGCTTGATGGATTTTCAGTACATTTTATATTCCAGTGCATTATTTCTGTATTTTAATATTTTATTTTAATACAGAAATTGGAAAAACCATTCAGTCCTACTTACTGTATCCCGAAATAACAGCTTATGTGGAGAAAACTTTAACTGCAGTTCGGAAAATCTGTTTTAAGACCCTAATATTGACCACAGACTGTTTTCACCGTTAACCAAGTATCTGCATAACCCTTTACAAATATTTAAAATATAAATTTTAGTCAAAATGCACACGCTTTTCTTTCTCGGTTCAGAATTGCAATGTTTTAAAACAATAATCTTTAAAAAAATAATTAATAATGAATAAAAACTCATGTCTTATTTTAATAGCGTTCGTTAAGATAACTTGTTGTCACAGCCCCAAGACCCTGACGTCACCGGTTGGTTCTGGACAGCACTTTGCCCGGCTGAGAACCGACTCTTTTGCAGTGAAAAAGCATAAAAGTTCTAGATTAAGCCCCTCATCTGTGGAAAAGCAGCAAAACCAGCTCATGCATTTGCTCACCTCGGCGCCGTCTTCCCCCTTCACCACCTGCTGCGCTTTCATCACTTGGGTTGACGCTATGGCTGTGCCCAAGGCCTGCAGATTTAAAATAAACAACCTCAGCATGAAAATTACTACAATCTCATTTAAAAATAAAAATTAAAAAAAATCAGGCACAAGCCTCACCTCGGCCTTCAGGTCGGAGCGGATCCTGACCACACACCTCTTAACAGCCATCTGGAAGGTGAAGCTGATGACTCCGCGGATTTTCAGCAGAGCCTCCTCACACAGGCTCCTCCGATTCTGAGACACACACACACACATCAAAACACACATCAGCACAGAATTTCATTACTGTGGAGGTGCACACAAAATATAATCACATCCACTCCAGGTTTGTTTCTCGTGGGCGTGTGGCAACTACAACTGTCCAGCTTCTTTTTTTTTTATTAAAGTTTTGATAAGAAGTGGTAATAGCCAATATTTATACAAAATGCATTTTAGCATTGTAATAAAACCCAGGAAAAGAGGACGCCAAGGTTATATCCCATTTTTTGAACCCCAAATGCCACTGCAACTAGACGCAGCTCCGCTTCACAAACTTTAGGAAACGAACAGTCGCCTGTCGCTCTGTCACTTGTCAGTAAGAATATTCCTAAAATCTAAGACCGTGTAAATTTAAATTTAAGACCATTAAATGACTACGGCATTTCATTTTTTTAATGCAATTTCAGGCAAATTGAGACTTTTTAAGCACCCGCCGACACCCAGAAATAAGGAATTAACTCCTCACCGGGTCGTCTAACCCGTCGATCTGCAGCACCACGGTCTTGGCCCGCTTGTTGGTGGAACCCAGGAAGAACTGGGCCTTACGCCGGCACGAGGCGGCAGCTTCGGCCTGTTCAGCCTCAGCATTGCTGGCGTTCTGCAGGATCTCGTAAATCTCTGAAGCCAGCAGCTTGGTCTCCCCCGGGGATGTGCTCCTAAAGAGAACCAGACGCATCCGAGATGTCATCACACGAGAGACGTCGTCATCATTACCATCGTAACAAGTGTTCAAAAGAAACATTAATTATGCATATTATTTGTTTGATTAAGAGATGCATGCCTGCTAACGAAGGCTGAATAGGTCAACATTAGACGACAATATAAATTATTACGGCTGCATGATAAAAAATTATATCCGTGATTATTTAAAATCACAATTATTCAGTATTTAATTTTTTATTTAAAAATCAACAGAAATCCTTTTCTTTCACATTGTCCATTCTAAGCATTCTTAGTCACATTAAATGAGTGCATATTAAATTGGGATTATGAACATTTACACAATTACAATCGCACTTTATTTAAATTATTTAAATGCATTTATTCACTTAAAAGTATGCAACCAGAGAGACCATTAAAACATATGCACAGGAAGGTTGGCATTTCAAAATGCACCAGACTCTTAAAAAATAAAAATAAAAAGGTATCCAACATTAGCTTACCGATAATAACAGTTGTTTATGTTTAATTCACTGAGGGAGCCAAAAATTGTGATCATGATTCATTCTGCAGCCCTACAGATGAGCATCACTGTGAACAGGTTCTAATGACACGGAGGCTAAAAAGAGGCAGTTGCACTGACAGAGTTATAGTCTGCTATAACCGTCTTCTTTTTTTTATACCATGTAACATTTATAAACTTCCCCCAGCTACACAGTCCACGTGGTTTAATCTCTTCACTGCAGGCCTAATAGCCAATGAATCAGTTAAATTATTAAAAAGGGAAGCAAAATATATTATATATAAAAAGGTCCTCAGGATTAGTTTTCTGCTTAGCACCTAAATAAAACTGGGGCCTTGAGCTAAACGGCTTAGGTGTGCCTGCAGGCAAGAACAGGAGATATGCAACCGAGTCAGAATTCTTGCTGCTGTAATAAAATAAATAACAATAATTACTTATTATCAGTAAGCCTTTTAAGAAAGCACTTTAAGATGAACTGTGCTCTCTCACACACACACACACACACACACGTATCGTTCTGTGATTCATTAGCGCCCCCTAGTGCCCGACGATGTTTGGCGGTTGTTCAAAATGACATCACGTTTGTGAATGCGGTTTTTCTATAGAACATTGAACCAGACTATCAGTGCGATTTTCATTGATGCTGATAAATTTGTGAATATCGCCTGATTTGATTGGCCAACAGATACATCAGTCGGGCCCTAGTACAAAACAAAAGGATCCTATGGACAAGCGAACAATATTTGTAAATAATAAAATTGCAGCTTAAAATTAAAGCAGCTTGAAACTAAATTTCTGAAACAACTTCCTGTCCTGACTGGAGAGATCTATACGACCTCTAGCCAAAAACGCCTGCACCCAAAATGGACCGCTTGGCACTGCGAGGGGAGTCCTTGACGAGCACCACTCTAACTGAAGTGACTGGCGGGTTGCAGGGAAAATGCAGCACAGTGCCAACTGCTGACACGTCTGTCCCTGAACCTCCACGATAAACAGCAGTCGCTAACTGTCAAAAGGGCCTTCGGACATTCACATGCCCTCAAAACATGCAGCGCTAACCCAAAAATACCAACCTGTGGCCCTCTGGTGCCTCGCACTGGATTCAAAATATGACGTTTTAACGCACTTGGTGCGTGGCACAATAATAATATTCAGCGTGAAAAGCAACGTGACAGGTTGCATGTCGCTTTACAGTCACATGCATTTAACTTCAACACAAACGAGGCTCATTATGACAGAGCCACCTTACTTGTGCACCCCGTGCAAAGAAAGCAGGCGTACGTTGTCGTTTCGAGCGGATGTAAAGAGAGGGACTTACTTCTGCATGACATTCTGCAGGCTCAGCATCATGCCCAACACGCCCTTCAGCTTCTCCTTGTTGGCACGGCATTCTGCCAGGTAGCGCACGGCCTGGTGGGACACACACATCCGACAAGGGTCACACACACAGACCGGTCCCGGTTGTTGAAGCTACTGCTGTGTTTACATACGAATTAAAAGAACACAGAGAACCGTGTGCGTGTGTGCGTGTATACAGGTAAAGAACAGTGCATGATTTTGTACGCAGAACTTCATGACGCCTCCCGAAAACATTGAGAAAATGCTTACACACAAATCCGGAAGCGTAATAATGAAGGTAAAAAAATATGCAGTATCGAATATCATACAATGTTAATTAGGGGTGTCACGATACACATTGTTCACGATTCGATACTGTCACGATACTTACAAATATTTTGAAAAAAGAGAAAAGAAAAATGACCTTTTTTTTATTTATTTCTGAAGCATAAACAATGTGCATTTTTGCCTGTATATATTTTTCTTCGTAATTCAAGTAAATACCAGGAACAGAGGTTTAAAATTCTTTAATAGCAGCTTCACAATACTGAGACTGGAGCCTATAGGCAGGTCAACAAGAAAATAAAAACATTTCCACGACGTGTTGGTGAAATAATATAGTTTATTACAGGCAGAAAAACTGCATTTTGGTCAAAACCCGTTTTTCTCGTCATTTTCTCGGATTTAAAAGACGACGGAGCGTCTCACTCGCCTTCACCCGTTTCTAATAACAACACTAAAGTTAGGAGTGTCACATGACGTATGGCGTGGTGGTGTGGGTTACATTGATTGCAACCTCTGATGGTCAAACAGTGCAACTGCAGTAGATATCATTAATTAACGGAATACACCTGATCTCCACGATGCACATCGGCACATTTCTGCATCGCGATGTATCGTGTCACAATGCCTCGTTACACCCCTAACGTTAATATGATGCCACTGATCAAAATTGGCATCCCTGGACGTTAATTTTGTGTATCTCGATAACCTTGAGAAGTTTGAGAACTAGATTTGAGATTAGAGGGATATTTTTTAAATCATACAGTCATATACATTTGACTTCTGCTAAACACGACCGCATAAAATGCAAGCTTAAAACCCTCTATTCACGTTCAAACTAGTACACATGATTAAACAATGAAAAAAACAAAACAATCAAGACATTGATGATGTGTAACAAAATCTACTGGATGCTGTGTAATAATGTGTAATATTAAAGGCCAGCGTTTAACCAAGTATGGTCATTACGACACACCTCTGGTTATTAAATCCATAATATTATAAACATTTTATTTTATACTATATTAACATTTAAAAGAAGTACATGACGAACCAGAGAACAGAAATTAACTCATTAATAAATGTTTGGTGAAAATCCCCCTAAAAGAATAAAGAAATTTAAACCTGCTGCAGTTTTTGTCCTTGTAATGTCATGTGTCTTGTTTTGCTGCTTTGACAAAAGAATTTCCCTCAGCAATCAATGAAGTACTCCATCTATCTATCCATCCAAACTATCTACTTAACTCTGCAACTAGAGACAGGACCAAAACCCCAATAAATCAAATATTAATGTTATGAAAATGGTTCCTCTATGAGGCTTCAGCAGCAATGCACAATATGGACAAAAATAGAATTTTTTACGATTCTACTGACACACATTGTGATCGTGATATTCCTCGCAATAACCCTGTGTCATGGTTACAAGGTTGGTCTGCATTAATCTGGACAAAATGAATTGTTTTGTGTGGATCATGCCAATGCTAGGATTTATCAGACCTCCCACAGCACACGTGTCTGAAATCCTGCTTAAAGTGCCCTTGAAATGGCTTGAGAGTCGAGATGCGAATCCGTGCGTTGACGCATTTCCTTCTGAAACAGGAAAACAGGGAGGGAGCGTGTCGAAGGGTTTGACTGATTTCCCCAACAGCCAATAGCGTTCGAGATGCGCCACAGCGCCCACCTAAATTGAAAGACACTCAACAGTGGCTTAGCAAAGCGGCTAAATAACGCAGCCGAGAGTTTAAAGAGAGCTGTGGAAGATTTCTCACTGCAAATTTACCCAAACCTGCGACTGTATTTCGTGTTCTGTATCCCAGGGCAGAGGTTTCAAAATATGGCAAAATACAGGACACGGTCCGGTCCACGTTGTTCAAAGGGTAAAGATCTGGTGGTACACGTTTGAGTCGAGATCACATCGACAGATTACGGAGGCACACACACACACACACACACACACACACGGAAAAGGGAATAACGTGCAGGAAGCGGCACGACCTTTACTTCCAACTAGCACCTCCTGTAGAGCGACACCCACATTTTTTCTCTCTTTTTTTTACGGGGGCGGGACATGTGCGTTCTAGAGAGCATTTGATTGGGCGCAAATTGTACGAGTACATGATGAGTCATCCAAAGATTTTCACAGTTTTTCCGAGAAATGATAAAGTGTAAATTTAAAACAAGAATATCTACCAAAACCCACTTTTTGCACACTTTATTTTTAATATCTGACATATTTCTGTCCACAGCACCAACACACGCGTACAAAAAGCTCTCAAGCACCAATTCTGATTTCATTTTGAGCTTAACAAAAACATGCAGAATAAAAATGCTGCCGCGATTTTGTCAGAACACTGAGAATGATGTAACCCGTTACGTCGCTTTTTAGCCTGTAAACGTGCCTTGATGAAGAAAGTGTGCGTTTACTAGTCATTCGAAGTTTAATGCACTTTAATCTCTTGGTTCTTCCGGGAAGCCAATGAACGCATTTTTGCGTGAGAACAAATAAAACAAAATTTATCCCCAATGTTTACGCAGTCTAATGAAGGGAAGAGAGCGGCGGCCAGCTGTTCCCAGTGTGAGGCCGTCTTATAGAAGTGCTCATGTAAATGCCACAGTAGATGGATGAAGCGCACACTCAGAGGGAGGCCTCTGTTCAGCTGGACTCAGAAGAGTGCGAGTTATTCGAACAGCAGGAGACATGTTATGTGCCATGAGGACTCTCTCTACAGGGGGACGGTGTGGAGCAGCGGAAATCCTAACCTACTCAAAGTCGATAATCAGTGGTCATGTCTGTTACCAAGCAACCACGGATGATGCGTGCACAGTGGTTAGGCATACATGCTTAATTTCAAGTTATTTAAAAGTAATAGCTAAACAGATACTGTTGTCACTAATATTATGCTACCGGTCATAGTTGCCATGATATGATACCATTATCAACACAAAGACATAGTGAGTCTGTTTTAATGGCAGCGTGCCTCGCCAAACGCAGCCAAGGGCGCCAAAACTTTCACATCTAATGAAAATACAGAGAAGTTTAGAGCGCAAACCTTCCACAAAGAGCCACGCCTTTCCTGTGGCTGAATCTCAAATGTCGTTCTACACGAAGCATGAGGGCACTAGGTAGGGCGTTCAGCTCCATTATGTTACGTTAAACCCTATGTAGGGCACAAACAAAATGAACAGGAAGCCATTTGGCCCCAACTAGAAGAATTTGACTTGGATCACGAGGAAGAAACGTAAAGCTCAAGCTGAACAGCGATAAGAAAACTTGTCTGTGTGGGAAAAGTGATCAAAATGAATCTGAAACGTTAATCTGTGACGTTTCTTCTTAAACAGAAACGCGGCAGAAAAAGCACTTTTGAAAAGAGAAAGAAACTTTAGCAGACAGTCGCTGCACTACTGAAGAGTCTGTGATGATTGTGTTTGACCAATCGATGGGCTGCACTATTTTTTTTAACTCCGCCCACACACCCCAACTCGGCTCCCTAGTACCTGGGCAAGAAAGGTAACCGAATTCAGCACGGGTACTGGGTACGTCACGGCTCACTTGGCGGTGGGAATAGCGATGACGTGGTGGATTATGGGTAGTTTTCCGAGCCGCATCGTTCTGTGGAAAAAATGCTTTTAGACACAGGCACCTCAAGAGCCACCTCCATTTAGGGACCCTGGCTGGTCAGTTCCACGACTCCCCTCATGTGACGCCCCTAATTAGAGCCGGGGGACATCTAAAATCCGACCTAAACAGGGCCAACCTGGGTCTTTTTGTTTGTTTTTCGAATGCAGTACAATTGAACTGTCAACGTCTATGATTGTCTTATCAAATATTGATTACACGGATCTCACCAGTAACGCGGAGTAGACGACTTGTGGGTTGTGGTGGTCGAGGAAGAGGATGAGGCCTGGCAGGCAGCCTTGATCTTCGACAATAGCGCGCCTGTTCAGCGGGTCAGCGGCTAAATCTCGCAGCTGGTTGACCACAGCCAAGGCGTCCGGCTCGCAGCTCATGGTGAAGCTGCATGCAGTGCCATGTACGTCAGAGGACCTGCCTGAGCTGGGGGGCGAAACACAGACACACACACACACACACACACCACTCTTCTCATACTCACAATATACTGGTTAAATCATAATACAGTCATCATTACACTTCAGAAAGTGCTGAACACAGCTAGACACACAACAGTGATCCACGTGACACACCAGCAGCCCACGTTAACTAGACAGACACCATTTTACCCATAATTCACAGTAGACGTGGACTCTACTGCCTAATAAACAAACGCAACGTCGCGTAATTAAGACGTCACCCATTTCGGTGGGTGTAACATTGACCTTCTTTCTCTCTTTCTTTTTCTTTTAAACATGTTTGTGCTGCAGGACGGTTAACCTTGAACAGTGTGCGTTTGTGGCACGCCTGTCCACGGCTAACCTTTAACAAGACACGGGCAGGACAGGCTAGAGAAGCTAAGCTAACGTGCTAGCTAGCCCATTATGATTAGCCAGCTGGGTGGTTACCTCGGTTACCACGATGTTCACGTCTTCAGACAGGCCCAAACGTCCCCTTCTTTACCGTCTACACGAGTGCGTCGCTGCACGACACCGACAGAACACGCACAACTATCTTAAACAGGCGATTACTAGCGACGGGGAAACGCAACACTTAGCCATTTTCTCCCAGTTCCTCGTCCATGAACCACGCTGCACGCCCTGGTTTTACCAACGCTGATTGGACAACACGCCTGCCAGAGAACTGATGGCCTGTCCAATAGGAAAGGCTCTTACTAGAAAGGAAACACGCCGTTTACATTCCGACTATTATATATATATTTTATTTATTATTATTATTAGTAGTAGTAATATTATTATTATTATTATTAATTAGATTTAAATAAGCGAACCTGCATTCATATTTTCCTTACGAAACATTATTATTATTATTATTATTATTTTTTTTTTGAAGGTTCTCGAATTCTATTGGCTGTTGGGTCACGCCCAACCGCCACCGCCATTCGTCCGTTAGCAACGCAACAGTTGAATTAACGGCGTGGGGGGAAAAAAGGCAGTTATTCGGCGTAGACGGAGCCAAACCGGGCGTAGCAGGTCGCAATCCGGTTTCACCGGGTCAGCGCGAACATTTAGATGGGTTTGTAAAGCTAACTTTGATACAAAACCGACATGTTAACTTTTAAAAGTTGTCTTAGCTAACGCGCTAGCTACCCGGTTAGGGAGGCGGGCCGAGTTCCAAATGGATCCCTATTCCCTATGTAGGTGCACTTCGTGTAGTATGGGATGTATGATGGCTGATGCGTACTATGTAGTGTACTAGGGGACCATTTGGGATTGAGCCAGACCGGCTGTGAAGTAAGTGAGAAATGGCTGTCGCTGAGGGGATTTTGGTCTCGGGCAGGTAGCGAATGCTAATGAGTAAACTTTTAGTTTTATACATTATATTATATTATATTATATTATAGTGAGCACAGTTTTTTTGTTTTTTTAGGAAGTTAAACTGAGACGTAGCTAAGTGCTAAAGACCTTGAGGCAGAGAATGCAGGAATAGTTTGGCAAGAAAGGTTATGTACCCAAGGTGGTTAGCTAGGGGAAAAAACTGGCTTTTCTTTCTTTCTTGATGACTTGTTTGCTTTTTCTTTTCTTTTTTCGTCACCTTCTTTATCTTCCCTTCAGCTTTTTCTTCATCTTCCCTTCACCTTCCCTTTATCTTCCCTTCACCTTCCCTTCACCTTCCCTTTATCTTCCCTTTATCTTCCCTTCACCTTCCCTTTACTTCCCTTCACCTTCCCTTTATCTTCCCTTCACCTTCCCTTTATCTTCCCTTCACCTTCCCTTTATCTTCCCTTTACTTCCCTTCACCTTCCCTTTATCTTCCCTTTACTTCCCTTCACCTTCCCTTCAGCTTTTTCTTTCCTTCTTCCCTTTACTTCCCTTTACTTCCCTTCACCTTCATCTTCCCTTTCCTTCTTCCCTTTCCTTCTTCCCTTTCCTTCTTCCCTTCACCTTCCCTTCACCTTCCCTTCACCTTCCCTTCACCTTCCCTTCATCTTTCCTTTACCTTCCCTTCACCTTCCCTTCAGCTCTTTCTTTCCTT
>JAOUQW010000024.1:1735013-1746606 GCA_028565825.1 Olivaichthys viedmensis | reverse complement strand
ACTTTGGTTCTCACTTGCTTCTGTCTCTGCAGGTAAAATCCCAGAACAGCCTTGATTCTGTTTTTATCGAAAAAGTGCTCTAGTGCTGAATATCTCACTTTTCTTTAATGATGCACAAACATTTCTCTGGAACATTTTGATATTTTTGGGGGAAAATGAAGGTTTGGAAATGTAAAATTTGCTCTTTTTTTAATGACACACTAATGCAGAAGATATAAAACAAACATCCAAGACACTATGTATATAAAAATGTAAGTGCTGTAAGTCTGAGTTTTTGAAATTCTCGCAGCACAGCCCTACATTTACTTGCATGAGGTTTAGAAATCTTCTTTTCTGTTTTTTTTTTATTTTTTTTATGTTCTCAGCTCCAGGTGCTGCTCCTCCTCCTCCTCCTTCAGCACTTCCTCCTCCCCCCCCCCCTCCTCCTCCTCCTCCTCCACCTCCTCCAGGCCCCGGCATGCAGAGGAGCGTCTCTGCCATAGACCTGATCAAGGAGCGGCGCAGTAAAAAGACGGCACAGGACACGGTGCTGGAGTCGGGGTCTAAACAGCCGGAGGTGCCCAGCATGTTAGAAGTGCTGAAAGACATGGGCAAAGTGAAGCTACGCTCTGTTAAGAAGTGCGTATGGCTGTCGCTTTACATCTCTGTATAAACGTAGCATGCTAGTTCTGCTGTGAACAAGACATGTTGATTTTTTTTATATATATATATAAATCCCTGTTTTTTTGTTGTGATTGCAATACCAATGCTAATTAGGCTAAAGCTAATATATATAATGCATATATATATATATAATGAGGCCTTATTTTGTGTATTGTCTTTCCTAATTTGAATTTCAGCGACTGACCACATAGTAAAATATAATTTTGGCTAGTTATTTTATGATCATTTTATTTATGCTGGTTTTAGAAGATACAATTGGTGCAAATGCAAAATAAATAAATAAATAAATAAAAATAAATCAAGTCCACTGTTTGTTAGTAGTAAAAGGCAGCTAAATCAATTGGCACATGGAATCTGCAGCTTCCTGTCTAATAAAAAGCAGAAACTCATGATTCTGTTCCTCTGCAGTCGCCTTGAGGAACATCACACCAAGTCTCAGGCCCGTGAACCCACAGACCCAGCTGCTCTCATCGCCGAGGCTCTGAAACGCAAGTTTGCCCATCGCTACCGCAACGACAACGACGACGACAGCGAGAGCACCTTCAGTCTCCCTCCTCCAGAATCCAAGCCACGCCCGGAGATGCCTGCGGTGAGCTCCACGTGCCCTTCAGATCATTTCAGTTCTCAGAAACAGACTTTTTATATATTTACTCACGAATATCAAGAAAGCACAAAAAATGATGATGATGGCGGGGGTGATGTTCTGATATGAGGTTCTTGTTCTTGTGCTCTGCAGTTTGGACAGCACATGTTGAAATCGACTGGAATAAGAAAGGTCGTCTGATGGCGGATCTGTGAGTTGCTGTACTGAGCGGCCTGCTTTATCCCCCAGTGTAACGAGGAACGGGCGCGTAGCTGCCAGAACACTAAGCGGTCAGTCCGGGTTCCTGCACCAGCAGCGTTGCGGATCTTTGTAATCAGCGTGTGCTGCACTTATAAGTGTTTTATAACTATTATCAAAGTCGAGCTCCAGTTTTAGTACCAAACGTGCGTTCACGTCACGTCGGGAATCACGGTAACTTAAAAGACAACTCCTTGAGGATTGCACTCCGAGCTGCACGTCTTTTCTGCCTTGGAAAAATAGTTTTATAGTTGCTATGGCAACTTGCAGAACGGCAAAATGGACACACGGACCGCTGTGAACGCTAGCAGTTCGCTAAATCATTCGTTTCCTGTCCTTCACTCAATGACTGAAACACAACAAAGCCAAATTCTGCAATATTATTTATTAACGAGGTCATTACGATGAATGATGCGGAATATTTTATGGATATGTATAGAGTTAAATTCCAGACGGTACACTCTTAACCTCGTTAAACTTTGCCCGCAGAGGCCGACGCCATTTTTATCTTTTTTTACTGTTTTATCCAGCACGTCTATCAAGTCGAAGCTTTTTTTTAATTATTTTTTATTATTATTAAATTGAGTTTCTAACTGAAAATTCCAAGTTCAAAAAAGTCGCAAAAGCTTGCGGTTTTCTGCATCTCCGACGTGACGTGAACGACCAACGGACCAAGAGCGTTGGTGCTGTTGTTTTTAAGCACGTCCCACGTTTGTGGTTTAATTATTATTTATGTCTTAATTTGATTTAAGGGCTCTTTATAAGTACATCCACCAAAGTGTGGGTCTATCAAAACGCACAAGTACACAAAAAGTACACAAATTGAACCCGTTTCCTCTCGGTCATAGTGTTCTCCAAACTTTAGCCTTCTCGAGTTCAGGAGCCATTTGTAATTTCATGCTGGTGTTTAATTTATAATGTTGGGGCGGTTTATTTATGTTTGGTTTTAGATATGAAGAATTTTAGTCTTGTTAATAGGCTGTAATTTGAATTGTCGTAGCTGCTGGTGGTAAACGCGTGCTACGAATCAGGACTGCATCTCATCTCTACACTATTCCTCGAGATCAACAAAACAATAAAGAGGTTTTTATTAGTACAGCCAGTACGCACACGTTTCACACACGTTTATCATTAAAAATGGATAGCACGGGAGCGTATAAGCCGTCAGTGTCTTAAGGCGGCTTCGTTATTGCCTGCCACTGAAGTGTTTCTGAAAATGTTAATCTGACCAACCATCAAGGCTAAATAATAAATAATGCTTTTTGGCACGTGCGCTATAAGCATGCGCCGATATCATCACTTTACAATAATCCCGCCATATTGACATCATTTGAGATGCTTTTTTTTTCTTTTCTTCATTCACGCAATTCTCATTTGCTGCACAGAATAATGGGATACGTGCCGTCCTGCCTTCCAAACGGAGCGATATCTTAAAATGTCCACGCTAACAGTATTGTGCATGTTTTTTTTTTTTTAAGTATCGCAATACATTTGTATTGCTGATTATCAGTACATGCTTATTGCGTCATTCTTGTGTAGGGCTGTTACGATTTTGACGGTATATCCGGTATTGCGATAAATTGTCACAGTGCGCTTTTCTGGACTTGTATAACGTTGCCCAATATGGCAAGTTAAAACATCCAATCAGGTATCGGTTATTCTCATGTCATGTCGTGGTGCATTTTGTGTATCGTGAAAACCATTTCCAAGTATTGTGATGTATAAAATGTTTGCCGTATCGCAGCACCCCTTTTTTCCATGTTTATACGACACTATAATGCAGTTAATTACGTTTTAACTGAAGCACTTTGTTCGAATAAAATGTTCGGTATAAGGTGCGAGCGGCGGTGTAGGAGCTGATCAGTACCATAAACATAAAGACGCATCAAGGGGAAGCAGAATCTGGTTTAAACGTTTGATGTGAAACGCACTACATGAACATTTTCCATGTGTTACAATATCCCTGTCAAAATAAAGTGGAATAAATGAGTCTACAACTAAACGTATAAACTCTCATTGAACTGCAACGTTTTATTTCTTTTTATTTAAGGTCGAAAGACAGTATCTGTATCAGTATCCATCGTTTGCCTTTTGAACTACTCGATTAAAAAAAAAAAAAAAGATTATTTGATGCATGCACTTAGGTTTGAAATAGTCTTTTTGTCACCACCTTGACCACTCTAGCACCGGTACAAACTAGCATTTCCCTCATGTCTTTCAGGTTACGAGTCCTCGCTTGGCATCGCTGTGTCTTTAAGTGTTTGCATGTTTTAGCGTTGCTCAGGATAAGAGCCTCTGCTAAATAATAATTAAAATAAACAAAAACTGTACTACCACAAGGTGCCTAGAGAGGGAGACATCTAATTATGGTATAGTGGGATTTTCTTCTACATTGCCATCACTACAGTATTTTTACACACATGTTCATGCTGAATTTCAGGGATTATAAAGCGTCATGGGTTCAGACATGTACTTGGACAATCGAACACACACTAATGGGTAGCCCTGTAAAAACAGGGGTCTTCAATCTTCTCCATAAAGAGCCGGTGTGGTTGCAGGTTTCTGGAGTAACACCTGATGTCGTTTGAAGACCAAGATCAGTTGTGGCCCTCGTTTGGCCGGAATGAAAATGTGCAGCGGCTGTTTTGTGGAGGAGATAGAAGACCCGTGCTGTAAAATAAGAATGCTTTCTCCAGAGTCAGTGTTTCTCAAATGAAAGCAATAGATGATGAAAGGTTCTGGGCTTTATTTAGTTTAGATTTTATTTTATTTTTTTCTTGTGAATTGAATCTGTAGGTGCTTTTGGTACATTTTAATCCATGACCTTCCTTGAGAAACAGCGATGACCCAGAAAATGGTTTGGATACGTTTATAATATAACAAATTCAGTTATATTAAAGGAAACCGGATAGTACAAGCCGGGGACTATGGGTCCAAGACCTGACAGAGAAGCACATCATCTTTTAATTCACCTGGGACTGTTCTGAGTTATGGATAGTGATGTGTTGCTTTTCCAGAAGTGCATCAGGTAACGTGTAGATGGCTGGATAAGCACAGCGCCTTCAGGTCCTTATGATCCTTATGAATAACCTAAATCTCACCTCTTCCCTCTCTGAGCCACAGGAACACGGGTCCCTGAGATTAATATGGCCAGAATACTAATGTAATTTTAACTTCATCTTTAACATTAAGTACTCGCACAACAAGACGTGATGTCAAGCTTTATACAAAAACGGTTGTGATTGAACCTGAGCTGGACGCAGTTCTATGCTTTTTGGGTTTTATATTATTATAGAAGCATACGTCACCAAATCATCAGATTCTGCATGTTTCATAGGAGTTTTCTATTAAAAGTTTAAGCAACAGGTGGCCGTTTGTCTGAGCCATTACCTTCATCTGCCTCCAGGGGGCGACATCCAAAAAAGGCAATTTGAAAGAAAACCCCAGCCTGGGGTCATCCAATACCATGCAACATCATGTCAACAATTTTTATTCATCAAAAATGCAACTGCAACAAGCATGTATCAAAAAGTCTGTACGACAAAAGCCTTTACAAAATGGCTTGACACTGAAGTCTTCTCCCCAAAATGGCTGTTACAACAAATTGTAAACAGTTTTTTTGAATCAACAGTCTTACAGCACTTACAACAAAAATACAAATCAGCTAAAATAAGAAAAAAAAAAAAAAAAAGCACCTGCTCCCTTTCGATTTTGGAAAGAGACGCACAAAAAACCCACAACTGCACCGTCTGTACGGAGTAAAAAACAATACGACAATGGAATGTTCAATGTTAAAAAAAAAAAATCTAATTAAAATCAATTCTTCCTCCATATATTAATTTATTTTTTTAAAGTTTACAACAAAAAAAATCTCCCATGACAGAAGGCAAAGGGCTGGACGAGAATCAAACGGACGTGGTGATGCGCTTTAATGAAAATACAAGCTGGTTTGGTCACTTAGCTTTGTGCATAGTTTTAAGGCATCATTTTTTCGCAGTCTTCTGGATGGAGAGCTCAACTGTGGCTGAGAGACATTCTGAAAGGGAGGCGATGTCTGGCATTACGAGACTGTGGGGAAGGGGACAGCTACCTATAAAAGGCACCTTTCGCTTCCTCTTTTCCTCCAGCTGAGTGATGAGCAGGTTTGCGAGACCCTGAGCGAGATCCATGGAGCTTCCTGTCAGCTACAACGTCCCGTGTGGCACGAGGCTCGATCCAGGGTTTGGGAGGAACAGCGGGAGTGGTGAATGAAGAAAGCAAGGATCAGTGGGCGGAGTTAACGAGGGGCAGGGGATCAGTGGGCAGAGTTAACGAGGGGAACGTGATGGTGCACTCGGCGGTCCTCGTTAACTTGTAAAATAATGACCTGAACCAAGAAGGCCATCCCATCCCTCTTCATTCATGCAGGCCCTACACCTACCATCCCGAAGCCCACCAGGAGTATCAAGCTCCCGTTTCATATTCATCAATCGACCATCCAGCATGACCAACCTTTTTCCTTTTACCCACACCCAAAAGAGCCATACCAGCAGTTAAAGCTATACTGATCCCAGCCAATTTTCATCCTCGCTAACCACTTACCCCTAGTAAACTAATTGCTAGACAGGAACTCTTCTCCAGTGCCATCAAGAAGAGGATGGGTTCCCCCTGCTGAGCCTTGGTTCCTCCCAAGGTTTCTTCCTCCCAGCTCCATCTGAGGGAGTTTTTTCCTTGCCTTTGTCGCCTCAGGCTTGCTCAATGGGGGTTAAGGTGCTGTCATCTCTAGGTCCTTCCTGGGACAATTGCATTACAGAAGCACCACAAAGTAACTATTCTCCTTCCCATTTCCAAGTCCAGTCCCCCATCTCCTCAACATCCCTTCATCAGCCCCTTTTGCTACATGGATGATGTTATCTAACACATGGACCTCTTGCAGAAATCGGGTATCATCTCTCCTTCAACTTCGGAAGTGCATCTCTCACCATTTTTTTGGCACTCGGGTAAAGAGAGGGCCAGAGCTGTCAACTAATCACCGCTAGGTGATTAGTTGGATTTGTCACACAGGGCAGCAGGCAGATGTAACTTGTAAACCCAGGAGAGACCTTTGGGCTGCTTGGTAACCGCTGGTAGAGGCTTCGGTGAGAGACAAATTTAACTTCCACCTCCAAAAGGACTTCTCCCTTATACAGACTGTAGTATGCAAGAAACAGCTGGCAGGAACCCGAAGACACACTTTTGGACACCAGTGGTGAGGAAAGCTGTAAAATTGAAGAAGGCCTTCTGAGTAATGCTCACAGAGCACAGAGTGCTTTATTGATTCAATTGAGAGTTATAGGAGCACCAGAAAAGCTGCAGCAAATACAGTTGCAAAAGCAAAAGCACGGGCATGGGAACAGTTTAAGGAGGACATGAGAAAAATAATTTTGAATGGCTTCAAAGATGTTCTAGCAAACCGTTTGGGATCCTCAGAAGGGTGGAGACCTTGCACAAGCTGTGCTAAGCAAGTGCGGGGAAGTGTTAGCCTTTACTGGGGATATTGTTGAGCGATAGAAGGAGCACTTTGAGGAACTACTCATGAAAAAACTTTCCAAGACAAATGGAGGTAGGTAGATTGTTTTACTATCAAGGAATCATGTAGGAGACATTTTAAAAAGAAGACCACAAACAATGTAATGAGGGCAACTCCAGATGATGTTCATTCATTCTTTTGGATTTCTTAGTGAGGGTAAAATTGTCTGTGCTTCTCTAACTTTTTTTTTTCTTTTTCTGTTGCCTGTCTACAGACTTTTTTTGTGTGGAACCGCCATATCAAGCAGTTTATTATTAAACATAAAAAACATCTTTTGTGCTTTAAAACAAGTTTTTGGTGACTTTAAAGCTGTGGTTTTAATGCGAGTAGCTACCAGGAGCCAATTAAGAGAAAAAGTGGTGTGCGCTCATAGGCTGGTTAAAGACCAGCTGGGTTTCTTCCAAGTGCTTCACTTCAGCTATTCTTGTTGCCAAAGTTTAGTGTGTTTACACTCCTCCACTTGTACTGCAAGTGCACACTAATGTGATGTGGGTTATGCATGCTTCCGAGTCGCAAGGGTGCTTTAAAAACGGTATTGGAATGCAGAGTAGCTAACAGCGTTTCCGTCTATCTTTCTGTGTGATTTTAGATGGAGATATGACATTGTTGCTCTCTCTGCTCGGCTCAGCCTCCGAGACTCCTACTGAAGTCGCTCTGGTCGAGGCTTCAAGCTCCAGAATTTACACAGGAACTCTGAAGGACATGGGAAATGAAGAATATTTGGTCACAGTGAGCACAGTGCCAAAGGGAGAGTTTTACATCAGTGTTATAGGACAAATAACTTCTTCCTCCACCTCGGCTTATAACACTTTCCAGAGACAATCATCCACCAGATACAGAGCCTCCAACATCACCATCACTGTGAGTAACCTTATATTTCTCAATCAAGACTTAATTCTTATAATTAAAACATAATTCTTCACTAATATGAGTCCAGTAGGAGTGTGTTCTTATTGATTGACGGCAGTAGGAAAGATAACTCATAACGCATAGAGGATGATACTATTAGAGTCAATATATGGTGTTACCAATTAAATAAAATTGATAACATTAGACATTAGTCAGAGCCTGGAGCACTATGTAATAAACTAATACAGATCACATCAGATCAAAGAGCTTTAGTTCTGACCTACAGCCTTGAAGAATGTAGCGTTTTTAGCTTATGCGTTACATTGTAATAATTGGAACACTCTAGAACAGCAGAGATTCAGAAAGGGTTCTAAATATCTGGTTCTATTACAGAGGTGATGTTTATTTTGTTATGATCCGAGAAGAATGTGGGCGATTAAAAGTGTTCAATAAAAAATGACGAGTGTTTTTAAATCTGAACCAACATAAAATTATCCTCACACATTTTCATCATCTGCTTCTCTGTTTCTTCCCAGTCTTTCAGCGATGGCACGTGGACTCGGGGGACGTCGTTCCTCTTTCCGTTTTCAGTGGAAACAAACGGCACTCTGAACCTCTCGGTCAGGAATAATCAGCAGTATGATATGTCTTTCTTCAGTTCCCAGACAGCAGGGGGCGCCGATGGTACGGTGAACATCAGCGCTCCGGCTGACACTGCGCCCGGTACAGAGGTCATCGTCATCATCGAGGCGGCGGCGAGGAACGGAAACCAAACCGACTCCAATTACTCAGTGCTGCGTCTCACTGTGTCTAAAGGAGGGGCGCCCCCTGCTGGAGGCTGGGTTACTGCACTTGCGCTCTTCTTCAGCTGCCTGTTATTCACGAAATAAATATATATGCGAATATTAATCTGTAACCATCTTTCCCCTCTCTGCTCCTCTTTCCCTCTGTACAGTCTCTCTCTGTATTTAAAGCATAGAGGTAGCAAATTACTAAAACAACACAATACCACAATTTTCCAATACCACTACTCCCTCACCACATGCTCAGGCTTTTCTATGACTATTCTCTCATATTCTTAAAAAAAAAACTAAACTAAACTAAAAGTAGCCTAGGACCATCTCTACACATTTACTCTTATTATTCATGAAAATATACATGAATATGCAAATTAGGAAGTGCTCCCATGTCCTCCTGCCATCCCTATAGCCACATATCTTTTATATTAGGTAGCTAGCTAGCCAGTAAACCAGGTTACATTTCTTACAAGTCGCACAAGTGGGGTTTCAGTATCAGTCTCGATTTACATGGTTATTTTCAGCAATATGTTTATTACGAACCTGTCAAAATATACCATAACAGTCAAAATGATTTTTTTCCATCGCTAATATGGGCTAAATTAGCAAGCTAGCGTAGTTCTGTGGCTAAACGTTTCCAGTCATCCAGTTATCTCAAACAGGATTGTTGAGCTTATTAAGTGATGGGGCTGGTTCTAGGAGGGGGCTAGAGGGGGCAATGCCCCCTCAGATCTTCCTCCTGCCCCCTCTACTCGCTTTACTTACAAATGAAATGTGCAATACAAAGTCTCGAGACGTAAAAGAGCTCGCTGTTGCTTCTCTACGAGTCTCACTCATTCCTGAGCTAGTACACATCCTGTAACTGACTGTAGTGAAACTACAAACTGCTTTGCAGAGACGCTTATCTGGTTTACTTGACTCTAATTTTCCAATTAATCGCTTTAATTTACATTATTACATTTGGCTATTCTTTTTATATTGTGTGAGGAAAGAGAGACAGCTAGGTGCTTTGCTTCTAGGTAATGAACACGAAGGAAGCTGCTGCTAGCTTTTTTTTGCATAGGGGCAAGGGTTGGGCTCCTTGCCTTGTGTTCGGTATATTAGTTTTAATAATGCACCGATTTCTGATCCCCAAGCCTCGCACAACCTCCGATGCACCTGAGGTGTCAGGCGTGTCGGTGGCACACGTCACGTCTGTCCCCGGTCTACCTCGTCGGTGTCTACATCTACATGGGTATAAGGATGCATACACTTTATGTAACTGCATTTGTGATTGGTATATAGGGGCAGTGGTGGCTCAGTGGTTAGGGCACTGGGCTACTGATCAGAAGGTTGAGGGTTCAAACCTCAGCTCTGCCAAGCTACCACCAGGAAAGCATGGCCATGGAGGACAGGGGAGCAGAAAGGGGAAAAAAGAGCAAGACTTCCTGGGACACAGACTATTTATACAGGAAAGGTTTTAGACCCGACCCTCAAGAACAATGACCAATGAAATGACCCTTTACCTGCAGTTCTAAGGGAGAAGGGTGAGCTCTGGTGAGCATGGATAGTAGCCAGCATGGCACAAAGTATGGGGGGGAAGTGATGTCCAAAATTTAAGCCAATCATTAATAATCCCATGATTACCTATCAGTGTTAATACACAGTTTAATTAAAAATCTGCACCAGGGCTATGAACTGCGATGGAGAAACACTGAAGCCACTCTGGTTTCACTTACAAACTCCAGGACTTCAAAACCTGTGCTATACATTTCAGCAGTATTATTTCAACTACTAGTTCTTTTAAAGAAAATTTCACGTCCCCCTCTGGAACAACGCTCATATATTATGAGTGGCCAACTCTGGTGGCCAACCCTGAAACTCAGCCTTAAGGCATTACTGGTTCAGACACAGACATTGTGGAGGGCAACTCTGATAAGTTTGTTCATCTTTAAATTAATTTATTTATTTTGGTTCCTGGATTAAAAGTCAGCGTTGTTGATGATGTCTGTGTGGATTGATGCTGTAGTGAAGGTGATACAAATCGCAGGAACAGGAATAAATAAGCTGCTCTAAATGTGCATGGACTGTCAACTACTGTCTCAATCAGAGAAGGACAGAATAGCGTACGCCTATTACGGCGCTAGGGACCTGGGGTATGCCAACTATGGTGTCTGGGAACTGGGAATTGCCCACTGCGGCATTAGGGCACTGAGAAACGCCTTCCGTGGCATCTGGGAACCATGCCTCCTACGGCGTCAGCTACGGCCTCGGCGGCCGTCATCAGCCCCCCCCCAAAAAAATTCCAGCAGGTTTTTCTCCTCCGCTCCTGGGAGGCCGGTAATCTGGATTGGGTCGAGCCAAGCAGCTTCTATGGCTGGCTCTGAGGTGCTGCGGGGCTGCTTTCATCTCTCTCCAGAGGCTCAACTGGGCACCGTGGATATCGGCGCGGATCCATGACCGGGGGGGACGAGCTGTCGGCGTGTGACGAGCGGCCCCATAGCGGTGCACAGAGTGTCGAACTGGATTCCTCGCCCTCCTGGCAGATCGTGACCAAGCCCTCCAGCTCCCAGGTGGCGAGGCGCCGTCCCAACGCGGTGTGCACCATCATGAAGGCGGCGATGTCTTCGAACCAGCACAGATGCTCCGCGAATTCCGCCAGCAGCTCCTCCTCGCTCATCTGGCTCAGCTTCTCCGCAGGGTGAAACGGGAAGCGGCTCGCTATATCCATTCCTTTGAGTCGATTCTGTCACGGTTGTCGCGGCGGGACGGAGGATACAGGCGCAAGCCGTTACAAACAAACATTTATTTAAACTAGGCACTTCAAACAACATGACATAGAACAATCAACCACAAACTGGACGGGAAACACGAGGGCTTAAATACATACACTGATTACACTCACAAACGACACAC